>JAHWXV011064782.1:0-12204 GCA_024586415.1 Phrixothrix hirtus | reverse complement strand
GACATTTTAACTTTACGATAAAATGAAATAAGTAGCACTTTCACTATATCTACGAAATTGATTTATGATCATCGTTTGTTCTATCAGATTCCATAGTGCGTCGCTCAGAATTTCAACACTTGAGTCAATGCTCTAGCATTGTCGTCCGGTACGGTTTGCAAAATGTCCAAAGGTACCCACGTGTCGTCACCATTGACGCGTTGGATTTTTCGGCTGTCACGAATTGCAGTTGACCCAAGGCGTTTTTCCATTATACTTAGCATGGCAACTTCTGTGGTCGTGGTCAGGAGAATAAGCTTTAGGTGTAGGCCATCATATTTCTTGGCTATTTCTTCATACTTTTATCAAGTTTTCCGTGATGTCTTCGGTTTCTGCTTTAATCGCTGCCCCATTTTCTCTCGTATAAGCTAATTGCTTTTGTAATTTCCTCTTTTAATATATTTTGATTTGATTTTTCCAGAAGCTTCTCATGATATACATTCAATTTTGATTTTTGTACTTTATTTTAATAGGAATCTATTTTATCCTGTATTTGCTGCAGCATTTCTAGTAGTGGTTCCGTATTTATTCCATGGCCTTTAATTAGCACATACTAATTTATTTATTTATTTTTTATTACTTATTTTCTTGCGAATTTACGATCGAAATATTCAAATTGCGCTTCAGGCACCAATTGTAACAAAACTTGCAAGTTCTTTAATTTTTTATTTCTGATCTCTCATTTATTTACATTCCACAACTAACTATAATTCTACACAAGTTTATTTTATTTCTAATTCATAAAGAGCATCATTTATATTTATATTTATATTTACACATAAATATCCATTTCAGAACTAACAAACTTAGAGCAAAACTGTAATTTTGAAAATATTCCAAAAAAGTCTACACATTATGACTCACTTCCAGCTGGGTAATTTGATCTAAAGGCATATAATTCAGCATGGGATTATCTATTGTATGACTCATAACAACTGTCAGTATCTTGTTATATTGTTTTAAGTTTAGAATGATGTTATAGCTGATGATTTTATGCTACCAACTTAAAAAGCTAGTGTACTAATAATTAATTAAAACGTTCTACAATTTATTTATGAATATCTTTTAAGTAAAATCTTACGCGCTTTCTGGCTTGAGATTTTATTTAAAAAATATTAAGAAAAATATTGTGGAATTTTAATAACTGTTTTATTTAATTAATGTAATTAGTGCAGCTAACTATGTTCTACCAACTGCCTGACACCGAAACCATTAATTTATTATAGTTAGATTAATAAGCTTTGTTATGGAAGTTTGGTTACGTTTTCGTGTAAAGTGTGATGATACTTTGTACAGTTGCCGACATTGTTTACAAATTTATTTTGTATCGTAGGTTAGTTTGCTTCAATTGTCTAAACGCTTAAACCATTTTAAATGCTCAATTTGATACGGATAACTATAAATAATGACAATATTTTTTTCAAATGCAGAGTTATGCGATATGACATCGTTGTGTGACGTTGTCACAAAACATTTCGTGACGTCATTCTAAATTTAAAAATACTATATTGAGCAACTTAGCGTAAAAAATAAAACAGTTTCTAAGGTTATTGGCATTAAATATATTGTTATTAGCACGATGCAAGAAAACTTTTGACAACCATGAGAAATTACAACAAAGCATCTTTATCGTTTGATCAAAGAACGAAGCGCTTCCAATTTACGCTTTCAAAATGGAACAATGCCAAAGTCAAGTTACATAGACACGTCCCATGTTTTAAAATAAGATAATTAAAACAAACTCGGATATAATCTATACACCTTTAATGATATAATAAAACAAAAAGTTGCAATTTAATTGATACCGACTCGCACGTTTACTTTAAAAAAGGCAAAGCGTATCTCATAGAGTTAAAAATAACTGAAAATGCCTATCAGTGGGCGAAACAGAAATTATTATTTGGCATTATTTATAGCAGATTCCATAAACTAAACTAGTCATTTATTTTTATTTTAGTTAGAAGCGGTTCTCACAAGATTAATGTGGTACCCATTTTTGTCTTATATGGCAAAATTGATCTTAATGTCCGCCTCTCTAGAAAAATCACCGGAATATTGTTCGATTTCTTTGGTCATCTGTAATGTTTGATAATTCAATACATTTCACATGCAGAGTTCGTGACACTATTCAAATAATGCGACAAAAATTCCTTATGTGCTAAAATGCCGTTGATCACGTTCCGCTTATCCCACCAGGAGGTCGTATCGTCGCGAAGATGTGCGATACGAGGCTACTTGCACTGCAGCGCGTATGTCCACTTACAAAATTTATTGCCCAGACGTGCCTTCACAGTTGTTATCTGCTCTACCAGTTTGGATTTCGATTTTATTAATTCTATTTTTTATAGTTAACTATGGTTTCTTTAGTAGCAACATCGAGTTATTTTAATTATCGTAGTTAATCTAAAATCATTATTTGAATTCTTTATCATACCTGGTGAGAAAGTTGTTTTGATGGACAAATGTTTTTGTGACAACCGGATAAATTATTTATTCCCTTGCTTTGTTTTACCATGTGTTGTTTTTTTAATCTTTGAGCTAACCTCAGTGATGTAAGAGACCGGGTCATAAAACACACGATGCACAAACATTAATAAGGAAGTGCCACTATCTTCTGTTTGTGAATAATTCGCTGCATTAAAATACAGAAACCTGTATAAATGTATAGCGCCTCCTTCTTCATTTCATATACAAATTACAGGAATTATTTTAAATTAAGTAATAATATATTTTGAAAAATGTATTTGGTACAAATGTGAGTATCTAAATATCGCAGAAGTGGTAGTAGTGTATTAATGTTTAATGAGTTATTCATTAAAGAATGGAATGCTTGATAACTCGTAACAATAATGTAAAGTTCTATAAATATAAAGGCAATGGCAATGTTAAAAGTTAACAACATGTAGATAAGGTTGATCGAATCGGAAATAAGAAAGAACAATGCAAGTCGTGGTTGTTGCAGCAGCATTAAAGCAAATAATCGTGAGCAATCCGCCTTTTCATGTGACAAAGAGGGACTTTATGTAAATCAATGGTACCGCATTTACCCTGTTAGAAATCATGAACGGACCAGTGCCCTTGTCTTTTGTAGGTGGTTATACCATTGTTTTACGTAGTTTATTGATACTATATATTCAGACGCTAATAACATGCAATGTGTGTGCAAATATGGCATATTTAAACCGTTGCAGTCACGGAAACATTTTTATTTATAATCAGAGAGGGCGCTAATTGATGTTGGCTTTACTTATCTTGTTTTTCAGAAATATCACGGGGTGACTCATGGACAGGAAGGGTCTGTTGCCCACTACCTTTAAGCGAAACTTGCAAAAGGGCTTGCGTGACTGCAACTTCACAATACGATTTATATCAAGGATGTCGCGAAAGCGACGAGATTGCATTTTTTGCCTGTGTGGAGAAACAAAATCAAGGCGAAAGCTGTTGCGCGCATGCAAGAACCGATGACTGCAGAGATGCCTGCTTAAATATCTTCAAAAATCATCTGACGCCTACCAAAATTCAAAGAAACAGCGTCGTAGACCTTTGTGAATTTTCCAGCCCTAAAGTTTTAAACTGCGTCAAAAATTTTACAAAAGTAACACCGGCTACTAATCTTCATACACGTAAGTACAGTATTTTTGTGAATCAAGGTCATCAAAATAACTCAAATTATAAAAATTGCCGCTTCATAGAAATATGCGTTACAAACATGATTGTAATTTCATTTTTGTTTATTAGGTTATATGTACACTTATTCCAAAAAAAACCGGCGTTAAATTACCCAATGTAAATTTGCCTTTTTGTTTAAATAGGTACCTATTACAAATTTTTCAACTGATAACGGTTTAAGGGCCGAACTTTCCACCTTTGGTTACATTTTAAATAGTATTATAGTATTGGTTCTTTTAACCAATCACATTTAACAAGACGTGCCCCGGTTTTTTTGGACTAAGTGTACTTTAGTGGTTACTGTCAGTGAATTATAAATTATTTTTTAAGGTTTTAAAATCACAATAAAATTTTTTAGAGCATTTTAAGAAAATTGCTTAAAAGCTATTTATTTATTTTTATATTCATCATTATTCTGTCTTGCTTATGTACAGGGTGGGCCATTTATATGGAAACACCGAAATAGTTCATTTACTTTTGGACATATTGGAATTACTTTCAGTATACATACATATGGCGATGGGGACACATGATAGGGTGGTTTACAGTCATGGCGGCCATTTTGAAATCCGCTATCTTGGAATTCGATAAAAATTTTTAAATGGAGAGAGGATTGTGTGGGGTATAAAATGAGTAGCACTTGAAACCAGGAGTATAATACTGTTTTTATTTCCCGCCTAGGATGCACCGTTCCCGAGTAATAGGCGTTTCCCTTTTGTTACAATTGGCCAATACACAACATAGGCAGACATTACAGGTCGTTACAGAGTCTGTTCAAAATGTTGTCCACCACGCTGCACTGTGAGTTGGATCCGTTTCCGCCAGTCCTCATGCACTGCAAACAACACCGCTGGTTCAATTGCATTCCATGCCTCTCGAATACGCTGCTTGAGGTGCTGCAAATCTCTGATTTTACTGGAATAAACCATGGATTTCACATGGCCCCACAGGTAGAAGTCCAAGGTAGTGAGATCGGGGGCCTTGCGTCCAATCCACCTCCCAAGGAACTGTTCGTGCGTCATTTCCGTAATGTGGGGGAGCACCATCCTGTTGGAAATAATCGGAAAATGCTCCATCCTCTGAACACAGGAACGGGAACGCTGGCTTATGCAACAGGTGCAAGTACTCCGCAGCAATGAGAGAAGAATGGACCCATTACCTGCTGCCCCCAAATGCCACACCACACCATCACTTTCGGTGCTCCAATCATGTTTGTTGCATCCATGCACAGTGGGTTTGTGCCACTCCAGTATCGGTGGTTTTGCTTGCTGACCTCACTATTAACGTAGAAGTTCGCCTCGTCACTGAACAGCATCTTGTGAGGAAACAGAGGATCGTCATGAAGCATACCTGTTATCCACTCTGCAAACTCCAACCGGTGATCAGCATGATCCTCTATGAGGTGCTGATGGAATTGAAATTTGTAAGAGTGCCACTTATGTGTAGCGAGTACGCGCCCAATGGAGGTCCGAATAATGCCTGTCTCCAACGTCAGACGACGGGTACTGCGATGAGGGCTTTTGACAAAACTGGCGAGTATAGTAACTGTTGTTTCCTCCGTTAGGATTGTTGTGGTGCGCTTTTTTGGCAGATCTGGTACGGGCCTTGTTTCCCTGAATTTCGCTAAGAGTTTCCCCACTGTTCCATGTGCAATAGGGGCTCTGTTGGGATGTCCGTTATTGAAATCGGCGGCGATGACTCTGGTGCTTCTCTTTGCAGAGATGAGAACGATTTCTGTCCGCTCCTGTAGCGTGAGTCTCAGGTGGATCCATATCTGTAACAAAAGAGCAACGCCTATTACTCGGGAACCGTGCATTCTAGGCGGGAAATAAAAACAGCAATACACTCCTGGCTTCAAGTGCTATTCATTTGATACCCCACACAACCCTCTTTCCATTTAAAAATTTTGACCTAATTCCAAGATAGCGGATTTCAAAATGGCCACCATGGCTGTAAACCACCCTATCATGTGTCCCCTATCGCCAGATGTATGTATACTGAAAATAATTTCAATATGTCCAAAAATAAACAAAATATTTCGGTATCTCCATATAAATGGCCCACCCTGTATTTCTTCAATTTGCCAATAGATGGCTTATCATTTTTTATGTATTTAAAATAGAAGCACAAAATATAAAACAAAATGGCAAAATTCGAATGACTTTGAAGCTTCACTTGAAAAAACAAACGCTATGATATTACTGTTCAATATTAGTGAATTCACAATAATTTAAAATAATCTTACTACTATACTTCATAGGCAGCAATCACAGAAATTGATGTTTTATATAACATTTTCAGATATGCATTGCTGTGATAAATCTAACAAAAGCAAATGTAGAGAAGCATGTAGAAACGCTTTGCTTACAACAACTACTCACCAAGAAGTATTGGATAGTCTACAAGTCGGAGGTTGTGGACTTCCATTATTACAGGTAAATATTGCAAAATATTATATTACCGGTTATTTTACGCTAAGCTTTGTACCGCTCGCTATAAATATCGTTTGAACTATGCAGAGCAGCAAGAATCCTACCTTTATCTATTTTGAAATAAACTATAATCTAGTTTGAAAATTGTTGGCAGTGACGTCAGATATAATTTGGATACCTTGTTAAATAATAGCGGCACAATATTATCAAACATATCAATTATATATTACAATGCTTTAGATTTGCATTGAAGTTACCGACTATGCCCAAATACCATCGACGGTACGCAATATGGTGACGAAGCATCGATAATCAGTAAAATCAACAGATCGCAAAGCAACATTACCGTAGTGAAGCTTACCAATGGCATTTTTTATAATCGGCAATCTTTAGACAACGTTGTTGAATTACTGTAATCTACTGTAACTTCTTAGCTATCTTTCACAAAAACAAATTAAGTGTAATAAAAAGCTTCTAACACGACCCGCCAATGACCACTGCCCTCTCACATCCCGCAAAGCTCCATTGCGTGAACTTGTTCGTGTGACGTCACTGCTAACAATTTTGAAACTAGATAATACTTACTTTCGATTTAAATGTTATTAGGATCAGTTCTGGCAGTGCTTCTTCAAAGCTGATGATGCTGTTGCAACTTCCGTTGAAGTGTCTAGGATAGAAAAAGTGGGAATGGATTCTGCAAAATGGCATTGCTGTCAAAAAGCTTCAAGCACTCAATGCAAACGGTTGTGCTCGAAAACATTTAGAAAAGACTGGTCAACTTTGTGGCATCAGTTTCATTTTAAGTGTCTCAGTCAGATATCTGAAGAAAAATTAAGAAGCTGTATCGATGAAGGTATCTCAATTAATCTCGAATTATTTTTTTTGCTATCCAACCTACTAATTATGTTAATTTATGTATTTAAATTAACTTATACAACTTAAAATTTCAGTTGAAGAACCATGTGAGCTGGGTTGCGATGGGCTGAGCTTTTGCACAAATTTTAATAACCGTCCGACGGAACTGTTCCGATCTTGCACTCCACAAGCCGACGAAGCCGCTAGAAATGATGTTACCCTCTGGCAAAGCCAAAATGACCTTAGTCTCCCAGGATTGAACTTACCTTTACAGAATATTTCCGAATGTTCGCCTAACACGTGGAAAGCTGTTGCTTGCATACTACAAATTAAGCCATGCTCTAGACATTCGCATGCTAACCAGATATGTAGAGATGTTTGTTTAGACATCCTTTCAATGTGCGTAGATTGGAACAAAGTTTCAATGGAACACACACCAGAATCAATCTGTGCAACATTGTCCCCCGAACACCCTGACATATCATGCATTTCTTTACAGGATTATCTGTATCCTGCGGAAAATCCATACCAACTCTCAGGAGGACAGGTCTCTTCCCCATGTAAAGGCGATCCTTGTGAATCTAATGAATTATGTGTGGTGAACAAATTTTGTTTTTCTGGACATTTATGCCTTCCTTACAAATGTATTCCTGGCTGTAAATTGGGCGAAGTTTCTGAATATATGGCGCCGGAAGGGTCCTATGTCAGAATTCCAATGCCAAACAACCCTAAAGGTTGTTTGCAAATATGCAAATGTGTTAAAGGTCTTATAGAAGATTGTCAACCACTTCCTTGCGTTCCTTTGAAGCCTTGTCTAATAGGAAATGGCCAATATAAAGAACATGGATCAGTTTACAAAAATGAATGTAATACATGTACCTGTTTCGCCGAAGAAAATATATGTACAAGAAGACAATGCGAAAGTACGACACTTATTGAAAAAGATTTCGCATACACAACTTTACCTTGCAATTATCCACCACATTATATTCCTGTTTGTGGACGTAACGGGAATACATATCCTTCATCGAGTCTAGCAAAGTATGCTTCATTATTTACACAATGTGGATAAAAAGTACAGTAAGTTTTTTAATTGTGATGTATCAAGGTCATTGAAATGATGAAAATTATGAAAACTGCTGCTTCATAAAAAAATGTTACTTACTGTTTATTAGGTTATATGTTAACTGGCAGTGAATTATAAATTATTTCTTAATTTTTATATTATATTTTAAAGCTTCAATAAATTCCATTAGTGCAATTTAAAAAAATTTTAGATAAAAGCAATTTATTTTTATATTCGCCATTTTGCTAGTTTGCTTATTTTTTTAATTAACCAATAGATGGCCCACATACATTTTTTATATATTTAAAATAGTATGCACAAAATCTAAACAAGTGGCAAAATTTAAATGAGCTAGAAGCTTCACAATTTAAAAAACAAGTCAAAATGACTTGACATTTGAAAATAATATTTAGGACAATTATACGACTAATTATTACTTACATTTTAGTGTTATCAATTTTCTGTGCACACATTGCTTGCCTAGTGCTGCCATCTTGAATTTTCTAAAGCACAACATCAGTCAAGAAAGCTAATTTTTTCAGAATGATAGACTGAGATAATTTAGTAAGAGAAAAATCTTAAACAATTTATTAAAATTTATTTGAATAAATTTAATATTGTACTAAATAATAAAAAGATAAAAATTAAATGAGCGTAGATAAAAGAGCATAATTTGTTTGACAAAAAAATTTGTAAAGAAAATATACTGAATTATTACATCACCTTGCATAAAGATTATTTATAATTAAAGGATAATTTGTACTTATAGATATATTTTTAGGGATTCATTTTATATCATATTCTTGACAAGAATTGGAGAAAAAACTTTCTTATCTGTATGTATGTTATAATATCAGCGATGATACACAACGTCTATTTGGTAAATTGCTTTAAATCACAATCCTAGGGAAATCAATAAAAAAATTATTTAGACAATCTAAAGTCCATCTATTTAAGCACATCCACAAGAATTAGTAGAAGATAATTATAATACAGAAAATTTTATTAAAATATTTTTTCAGATAATGTTAAACGATTCAGTAAATATAATTGTAGGTTTTGGCAGATGAATAATCTACATCAAATACTTGCCAATCA
The DNA here is from genome assembly GCA_024586415.1 of Phrixothrix hirtus. Lineage (NCBI taxonomy): Eukaryota > Metazoa > Arthropoda > Insecta > Coleoptera > Phengodidae > Phrixothrix > Phrixothrix hirtus. The sequence goes on along the minus strand of JAHWXV011064782.1, from coordinate 3,045 downwards.
CACTTGATTCACCAAAAGTGAATGTTTAATGTGGAATACAGATTGTAAAACTTATTAGTCTTTATTTTATGTGGTCATTACAAGATAAAAACTTATGGTTTCCAAATGTCAAACCAATTGAACAGTTATCTATTTAAAAAGAGTATGGATTTGAGGTTAAATTTTAAAAAATAAACATGCTCTCAGAATAAAATAGGGCAAAGCTACAACAATAGTTATTTATTATTAAATAACTGTAAAAGTGCAAATAATTATTTACAACTAAATCAAAGGAGTCAAATAGAGAAGCAATTATAAATAAATATAGCCTTAGCATTTGAAAATAATTACATTAATTTGAAAGGTCTTCCATTTACATGTAGGCTTTTTAATTAAATTTCTTGATATGGGGTGGTGTGGGTAGAGGGTGGTTGTTACAGGGTAGCTTTTTTTTTGTTAAAATGTGCCCCCCAGTTCTAATATCAAACGGCTTATTCAGAGTGGCTTGTTTTAACTGAAATGCACTGTATATAATTGTTATTGTTATGTGTGGTTTATTATTTATTATACTGTGCAAAAATGCTACTATCTTCTGCCTTGTAAATATGCACAGTATACTGAATAAATACAATAAATTCAAATAAACTGTGCAATACAGCAACAATTAAATACTTCCAAAATCTAATAATTTTAAATTATTAATGAACAGATAAGTATGTTAATAAAGGTAACAACTAATCATAAAAATTTATCATTGTAATTGAAGTGTCACAAATTTAAATAGTAATTAAACAAATTAATTCTGAAGACCATAAGTAAGCAAAGACTTGGAAAAAATTAAAAGTGTTATGCTCTCCAGATAGTCCTTAGAACAGCATTATTTACATTGCGTTTCGGTTAATAAATCCTGTAAATTGTGCAATCAGTAGTAATCTGTAAAATAAAATTTTATAAGCAAATAAACCTTACCCATAAAAATAATAAATTTTCTACCAAATTTAGAAATTCAACAATTTATAAGCATTAATAGTATTCTGGTTAAATAAATAGTAAAAGAATGCGAATGTTAAATCCCAAAAATATATTTTAAATAAATTAAATAACTAATTATTTATGTTTTCTCTTACTAATTATCTTAGGCTATCATTGTGATACATAACAATATTCCTCAAAAAATTAGCTGAGCAAGAAATATCTTCTCATGAAATTGGTAACAATAAAATATGGATAATACCTAGTTATAGTTAGATTCAAACTAATTTGTATATGACTCATACTTAGAAAACATACAAATTAAGATTCAAATGACATACGTCTAAATTAAAAAATAAAATTATAATTTAGTTCAACATTTTATTGATAGACATGCTAGTTATAGTTTACAACAGGGCTTGGGATTTTAAATGCTTATTGCGAAGCATATCTAATCTATAAGGTAAAATTGTAATTTTTAATTTCATACAGAGTGTCTCAAAAATTACATTAATAGCAGATAAATCTTTGTATGCAAGACAAAAACGTTTATAAACCATGTGTCTAAATTGAACAGTTTTCAAAATTTTGCAATTAAAGTTTTCAGTCCACCCCTGCTTTTAACTTGGTTTACTAAGTCCAACAATAAGTGACGAGCCGACTGTGAGTTTCTAATCATAGAATGATGCATACAATTTTAAACAGCTTGAATATTCTTAGCTGATTATTAAATACCCATAAATGTATTAAATCGATAATTACTGTTTAAATAAAAGTTTGATTTTCTTCCTTAAAATTTCTAATCGTCTTTTAATTGTGCACATTTACAATTTCTTTAAAATAAAAATGAGTTTTTATGTAATAGATACATTTGAATTATTGAAACAGAAAACATTTTTTAAATAACTTTTACTTTTAAAAATGTTCTACAATGTTTTAAGCTGTTTTAACACAATGTTAAATTTTACACAAAATTTGTAAACAATCTTTGAGTTAATGTAATAAAAGTGATATCACCATCTTCTTAAACATAAATTGTGTTTTGATAAATGTCCTAATATTATTAATATTTGCAATCAATTGCGTTGTGTATAAATTAAATTTTGTGGAAATAGTTAAAAATCAAAATTATAAATAAGTTTCATACAAAGATGTAATTTTTATGCAGTAATACATATATTTTATACAAATTAATGAGATGAAATAGGCTTTAATTTTATACATATCTACTAAAATTAAAACATCTCAATTTTAGATATCTAACAAATAACCTTTTAACACGTTAACCGCTATATGACGTGCCATTCGTCCTACACTTATTTGTATTTATGAGCTGTATGCCAGCTGGTTGTCGTATAACGAATCAATATTTCCAAGTGCTTAGTTAATGCTGGCTTGTATATAATGTATATAATGACTGTCTGGCCTAGAAAACGCTTCGCTGGCATACAACGTACAGTATCATCAGAAAAATTGTGCGCACTTGCATAACATTTTAAATTGTTTTTTATTATATCATATTGATATACCAGATGTAACAGTCGCAATTTTTATAAATTTCTATAATAAACTGCAGAAACAAAACACAAATAAGTGAATAAGTATATGATAAAAGTTAATACAATTCCTAAACCTGTACAAATAAAACTGAAGCCTAAAAATACATACGACAGCCGGCCACCATAATGGCACCTTATCAATCTTGATTAACTGCAGGCCGTACGACAGCCAGTGGTCATTTTTTAATAAATAATAAAAAACAATAATTTAAAAAGAATTAAGTTGTTTTATATTAGTTGTGTATGTTTATTAAGTTGACTGTTAAAATATAGTTACAGCCTGTGAAATATGAAAGATGCATACTTAAGGCGGCAGTTGTGTTAATATATATTCATAAATATTTACAGCCTTATTAATAAACAAACTATAGCATACTAAATTTAATATGATGTTAATGTACATAACTACAGTGTAAATTGAATATATACGAGGGGTGCTATTTATATTGCTGGCCTTGGTAACACTGATTGTTGCTAGGCACCAGCTGATGTTTCCAGTGCAAACTTCACATTGTTAAACATAACCTCAACCAAA
>JAHWXV011064497.1:0-21880 GCA_024586415.1 Phrixothrix hirtus | reverse complement strand
TTAAAAATTTCATTTATTCATATTTATCCTTACTACTGGATCCTAGTAGTTGTGAGTCGTATATTTCTATATTTGAATTATACACAACCTCTATAAATTGGAATTAATTCTCTGAATTTAGAAATTGGCCGCCAGAAAACGACTTCGTCCTCGGTGGAAAACACTACAATCGCATTTTCTGCACAAGTTGCATTAATTTGACGGAAATTACAAAAGAAAGCAAAGATTCCAGACATACCTACATAAATAACAGAATCTTACAACACCGTCCAACAAATTATTTGGAAATCCAAAGGGGGTTTAATCGCGTTTCCGTAAATAATACAAATATTTTCGCATTACTCAATGAAATATCAATAAATGTACATTGACCTTTTATAAATATTTGTAAAAATTTTAATTTACCAATTTTCCAGATGGAAATTCTTAAATTTGGAACGCGACCTAGAGAGGGTGCGGTCTGGCGGCTCGTCAACAAAGCCAACATTTTATGTTCAGTGGGACGGTCATGTTAACGTTGGCTAAACTGGGTAAAGAAAAGAACTGTATTGTGCAGCAGTTCAGCCAGTAGTCACTGCTTTTTCCTAAATTGAGAACAGCTAGCGCGCGCCAGTGCAACCAGTAGAAACGCTACAAGTAACGCCATCGTATCCATATGGATATAAATGTCAATATCATTGATGACCTGTAAACAAATTAGGTTTTAGGTCAACTAATTGTAAAAGGGGGGGGGGGCAATCATTTATTATCACTAAAATGGAGACAAAAAAACGCAGTTCCACTATTTAGCATCAAACTTCCCATTTAACAGTTTGAAATTATTTCATTATGACCCTAAGAAGCAAGAAACCAAAACAAACTTCCCCCTGGAACCTTTTCTAGTTGCTATTCATCATATTGATGAAGTATTCCTGTCGTGCTGGACTTGAATCAAAAGGATGAAATGTCAACTTATTGTGAAGTGTAGTTAAACATAACCCAAGACTTATAGAATACACTATATTAACATAAAAACGGTGAAGAAACAGAACTTTTAACTAATTTTACTCATATCTATTAAAATTTTGATTTTAATTTGAATTGTCGTAACAATGGGACTATTCGTGAATTTAATTTTACATTTTTGCATAGTTATTAGATATACAAGATGGTACAGAGGAAATGGATGTTTTTGAAATGGGTAATACATTAGAGTAGGAGGGGCAACAGCCATCTCCCCGCACAATGAGCCAGCGTAGATATTGCCGTTTCAGTAGATATGGTGCCGTGGACTGTAAAGCAATGGAATAGTTTTTTAAAAACAGTGAACCCATGCTAACTGTGCAACGTCTTTCCAACTACGCTTCATGTTACGCGATACGATGCGATACCTCATCGCAACACGCTTCTGAGGTGGACGAATGCGTTCCAAACCATAGGAAACGTGATAAAGAGGAAGCCACCTGGCCTTCCGCGAAATGTACGTACATCCAAAAACGCGGAAACGGCGAGGAAAGTAGTTGTTGCTAGCCCATGACGTTCTGTGCGACGCCACGCTGCAGCTTGACGATATCAAGTCGATTAGTGAGGCGCATACTTCACACCGAATTGCACTTCCATCCACGCTACAAGGTAATGATGGTTCAGAAGTCGAAAGCTGGAGATTTCGCACAACCCACAACATTTTTTCAGGAAATGCTCGCTATTTTTGCTTCCGATGACAATACCACAATGATGGCAAGTGATGGAGCGCAATTTCACTTAAATGGTTCAATGAATAAACAGAACTGTAGGCACTGTAGATAGCTACACCAGTGATCCCCCCACGGCCTCAAGGTCACAGTTTGGTGTGGAGTATCATAAGTTGGAAAAGGAGGGCGTTACCGTAATAGTGAAGTCAAAATGCTAAATGGTTTCGTTCATCCTGAAGATACAACGTTTCAACAGAATGGAACAATAACGCACACGGCGAGACCATCGATGATCATGGTGAAACGCATGTCTCCCTAGCGTGCGATCTCCCAATTTTGTAATATTTCATGGCCACCACGCTCGCTTAATTTATCAGTATGTGAACAGAACCGAACAACGGACACCATCTTCCGGATAATTATATTCCGTAAATAACTGTTAGTGTTCTTATATATTGTCTGATGTTGTAACTTAAAAATGAACCAACTTGTGTGAATTTCAAGAACGTGCGTTTCTTCTGCCTCTCCCTGTATAAGGTATCCGATTAGTGTAAGTTTGAGGTAAAACCTAGATGATTTTCATTTCGGTTATCCACCATTAGTGTGCATGCGCACCTGTGGCCGTCATAAAGTTTGCATAAAACTTTTGTAAAAGTACGTCACGTAAATTGCTGAAGATTTCGCCTAATTATTTTACTTTGATTCAAATTAGTAAGTTCAACAGCTTCAATCGGATGGCGCTTTACTTTCGGTATTTACTGATTATAAAAACTGCTAGATAAGTCAAACCTCCCCGTTTTCGTCGGGAAAATTGTGCATAAATATTTCTATATAGCAATTTTTGACTTGCTCCAATCTCTTCAATTGTAAACTTCGCTTTTCAACATTCCTTTCCTCTATTGTTTATTTTATATTTTAAAACTGATGTCCAATTTAATTTAATTTATTTGTATTATATACAGGGTGTACCAAATTTATTTATTGAAATTTTAACAGCTTTGATAAATGTAGTATGTAAACCCAATTTTGAGAAAAAAATTAAAAAATATAACCCTAGAATGGTATCGTTATTTTTTTAGGTCAGTATTGGTATCGTGGTGTCATCACACCATCGACATTTTTAGAATGTATGGAAAAATAATAAAACATCAATGGATATGAGTACAAAATAAGATAAAAAGCTGCGACGAAATAGAAAACAACATTTCTATAACCAAAAAAAGTATAATTTTTTCTGTACTGACTGGACAGATTGGTCCGTGTGTTCAGTACATAAATAAGCTTTTCAGCGAACGCACACACACCTTTCTGCTGGAGGATCGAGACTAACTTCCTCCTTTTTTTCTGCATAGCAGTTATAATAGGAAGCTTGTAAGCATTCTCTTTCTTAAGTGGGAAGGGAATGATTTTTATTTACGCCCTTAGTGGCGTTCTAGGCAGTTATTCGTGTTTCCATTTCTTGGATTGATCGGTGAGGATGGTTGAGAAAACATTTAAGCATTTTTTCTCTACGTTCCTGAGCTTGTTTTATCAGGTCTGTTGCCCTGAGGTCTTTGCGAAGATCTTTGTTTCTTAGGTAATACGGGGCGTTTGCAACTAGACGTAAACGTTTGTTTTGCGCGATAGTGATTTTGTGTTTGGCTGCTGCTGGCCCGAGAGTCCAGAGTTCTTCGTCATAGGTCAGAGCCGGAAATAAGACTGCTTTCAGAATTTTCATCTTCGTGTCTTGTCAAATTTTGCTTTTGGGGCCAATGACATTATAAAGTTTTAAAGTTGCTTTTTTGACCAAAGCGGCTCTTCGTTTTAGGTATTGGACAAAGTTGAGTTTAAAATCTAGTATTATTCCTAGGTATGTGCCCCAGTTTCGAATCTTGTGATTTCTTAGGTGATGCGCTTTCCCAGTTCTTTTGCTAAATCTAACGACCAGCGTTTTCTGGTCATTGAGCTTAATTTTACAGTTTTTGCAGTAACTTTTTAGGTTCGTTTCCGTTTTGATTAGTTTTGTTCTTGCGTACTTTAATCTGAAATTAGACGCGAAAATCGCACTATCGTCCGCAAACTGCAGTGTTGTTATTTCATTGGAACTTTCAAATTTTGGGACATCGTGTACGAAAATGTTGAAGAGCCTGAGAGATAAGGTGATCCTTGTGGGAGTCCTTCCTTTGCCGTATGTGGTTCTGATAGTTCTAACCCGACCTTTACCCTAAATTTTCTATCTTGTAGAGAAGAGCCGGTTATTCTAATAACGTCAGCAGGAAGCTTTAGTAACGCCATTTTAAATAATACGGCGCTTTTCCAAACTTTGTTGTATGCCTTTTCAATGTCGAAAAGACATACGTACGGATGGCGCTTTAATTTGTTTGCTTTGCTAATGAGATGGGTTAGGATTACAACTTGTACTGCTGCGGAAATCGAACTGAGTGTTTGGAATCTTTTCCTCCTTTTTTAGTGCGGTTTGAATCTTTTTGTTGATAAAATGTTCCGCCAGCTTTACTAACCCGTTTAGAAGGCTGGGTATTTAGGATCCTTTTCTTTCTTAGGGATGGTTATCACTAGAGCCTCTTTCCACGCTTAGAGTAGTGACCCGTCTTGAGATTGCATTTATTATATTTGTTGTTTCTGCTACTGTTGAATCTGGTAAGAGTTTTAAAGCCCTAGTCAGGATAGAATCTATGCCAGGAGCTTTTTTGCTTTTTAGCGTTTTAATTTTGGTTTTAACCTCTTCAATGGTGATTTGGTGGTGAGTTATTATTTAGATTTTCTGAATGCTTTTGGCCACATTTTCTACCAGCTGTGTTAACTTTTTATTACCCTTTTCATTGTTAGTGAATTGGGCCTCAAAGTGTTTGCTTAGTGCCTCCGCTTTTTCAGCCCCGTTAAAGAGTATTTTCTCTTTGAAAATAATTGGCGCGTTTGTGTCTGGCTCTTTTCTTAACCGTTTCATTATTTTCCACATATTGTTGTTCTCGTTCGTTTCTATCTCTTCCAACATGGAATTCCAGCTGGAAGTTTTTCTTTTTTTGATTATTTCGTTTACTTTGCTTTGGAGCTTTGTGAATCGTTTTTTGTCGGCTGGGTGTCTAGAATGAGCCCATGTCTTTTTAGCTTCCTTTTTGTATTTGATTATCGACTTTTCTTCGCATGTGAGTCCCCATTTGTTTATTTTGGGGGGTGTTATTGGATTTTGGCAGTCTTTTAGATACCCTTGAATTTTGGCAGTAAGATTAGCCACTGATTCATCAATTTCTGAGGTATTTTCCAGTCGTTTAGATGCTTGGAAAGATTCAATTTTGTGTTGGACTTTAGCCAATTTGTTTTGGTATGTATTTCGTTGTTTAATGGTGACTAGCTATTTGCATTACGACTGGAAAGTGATCAGATTGAAGTTCGTAATTTGTTTTGCAGCTGACGTTCCATCGTATATTGCTTATTAAGAATACATCAATTATATCTCCTCGTCCATGTGGCGGAATGGACGTTGCATCCGTAGAGTCTTCTATTTTTAGTTTGGATTTATTTACTAGTTTAAAAGTTGCGTTGCCGTTTGTAGTGGCAGTTAGGCTTCCCCATGGAGGGTGTTTAGCGTTCAATTCGCCTCTAATAACGATAGAATTACTTGTTTGAAACTTTTCTAATTCCTGTGAAAATATAATATTTTTAGGTTGATTTAATATTGCAACGAAATTGCAGAGTTGATTGTTTATTTTAGTTTGAACCCCAGCGCTTTCGATAAGTTAAGTATTTTCATCAAATAAAGGTGAAATGGATATAATACTATAATTTTTATGTGCTAAAACCGCTACTCCCCTGGCAGATCGAGGGCAAACTTGACATCTTTTATGTGTTGGAGATTGAGCTTCGTCTATTCTTGATATAGGTTGGTTCTCTTCACCAAGAACATCCAAAATCATGGAGCGCAAAAGTTTGGATAACGTTGGTATATCTAATTGCTTTTTCATGAGATGTCAGCAACTGCAGAGCTAAACCCCTGAAAAAATCTTTCCTGGGATTAATTTTTGAATTCGGATCAGGTCTTGTTTTATTTACATTATAAACAACATAATCATCAAGCATACCATAAAAAACTCTGTGGAGCCAGCGACAAGTCTTTCTAGCCTTGACCTTAGAATGATAAAAATGATCATATGTATCTACTTCACCTTTAGTGGAGTTATAAAATAAAACAATCTCTGGTTTGTTAGTTTCTTCATCAATCACGCTAAAAGTATGAAACGTTGTGGCAAAAATGATACCAACGTTTTGTTTTCATCGAAAGCAAAATCAGAACTTGGAACTACGTTCTTCTTTTGAAGAAATTCTAGAGGATTTAGCCTTATTTTTTCTTAAGGTTCCAACCATTGTTAACTTTTTTGCAAAAGCTTCTAAGCGAGATCTAAGGAAGAAAACCAATTGTCCATTGTGACATTCCGATTTCTGCCAGAGATATTTTTACATAGCCGAAAAACGTATTCTGTGGGCAAAGCCTCTGCTGTATCTTTCATCTATTTTCCTACATATGGTATTGCAGAATGCATATACAAAGTTTTGGAATCACATAACATAGAATTTTAATGCCATATTTATCGGGCTTGTTTGGAATATGAATTTTAAACGAGCATCTACTCCGAAAACATTGTTCATTAACAATGAACTCATTCCAAAGAAATCTTATAGGTGCGCGTTTACTTTCTTCTCTAGTTGCCTTGTCATCAAAACGAAGACAATTGATTAGAAACTGAAAGCGTTTTTCTGACATAGTTGCTCTAAAAATGGATATTCCAAACTGTTTTGACCATAAGTCTGAGGTACTCAAATAGAACACCACTCATATGTAAAAGTCCAAGTAAAGCCAAAATCTCTTCTTTGTTTGTAGATTATGTAAAACTTTGAGTTTTGCTAAATTAAGTAGATTACTTTGAAATTTCTTAGTTTGTGTAATGAATAATATGGCCTACCACTGAATCACTAAAAAATAGCTTCCAAGCCGAAATTTCGTCTGATGTATTTGAAACGCGCGTCATCGTTCCTGGTAGGCGAAGCACCATATTCTTTCATACAGTTTGTGTATTCTTTGTAAAAAAAGGCGTTTTATACACTTAAATCCGTTTTTCCCGTGTATAACTTTTTGTCTTTGAACACTTTCTTCCTCTAAGGCATCACTATCCACCAATTCTGCTAATACAGTACCAGAATGATCACTTTCACTAAGTTCCTTATCTTCGTCTTCACTTGCGGATTCCATATCACCCAGAGAAATGTCATCATTGCTCTTACCAGCCTCATATCCACGAACAATGTCTCACAACTCAGCCCCTGAGTCAATTTTTGCTTGATGAACCCATTTTTGTGCGGTATCGTGGCGACATCGATAGAAGGTAGTGAGCAGCTGGACATCCCGTCTGAAAACATGTATCCAGTGTCATTGGAGGCACCAATGTAACATTTTAGAGTTAGGAATCGCTGCCTGCGTTAACCGAAATAACTTGGGTTTTCGTAGCCACTATTTCGCAGTTTATTAATATTAGTTATTTGGTGCTACACGTCCCTCCCAAAAAATTGACAAAACAGTGACCTCAGTTTTTAGAATTTGTTTTGAACAAGTTTGCGCAATTCCGGCGTTTTTCATTATCGTTTGTCAGCGCTGGACGTAGTTGAATGCATCCAATGTACAAATACATTTACGCTGACGACGTATTCGGTACAACTCGCATATTATCAAGAGGTGTTATTTCAACCAAATCCCCAAGAGATGTTGCGACGTAGTTTCAAAAATAAAATCGTCATGCCTAGTAATATTTTTGTCTTAAAATGGTTAGTGTATCCTAAGAATGTTTAAAGGCATTCTACAACATGTTTTGACATTTTTATAATCTCGACTTCAGGAATGTGTTGAAAGGAATGAAAGTCACTTACCAAAACATAAATATTGTTGTATATAAATATCTTTGAAAATAAATATTTTCGTTTCAGTTTGCAATTTTATTATTTCATAAATCGTAGTTTTTTTTATTTCGCTCTGTCCCTGTACGCGTTTTAGGAGTGAATCGCTAGAGGTGATTGTCAGGGGGTTAAAAAGTTTCTGTGGAGTCACCACATTCTACCAACTCGAATAAACAGACACAATTACATTACTAAATAGCAGATTCGTCTTTCCATTTAAATTTTTAAGATAAAACATCCAAGTGAGGCAGCAATATCAGTGCTGCATTCTATAATTGCGATTTATTTTTAAAAGAGCACGCATTAGTTAGCTTCAATTAACTTTTATCCAGAATGCAGACGATTCAAAAATATTCCATAACTCGTTATAAATAGTTATCTTCCCACTTAAATGATTGGCGCAAGTATTTATGTCGAAATAAAATCATGTATCCTATATCACAAATTAAAAACAGAGGAATGCTGCATATATTTGATTTCTTTAGATTTAAACCAAATAGCTTTTAGGTTAGGTTGTAAAAGCACACAGGAGTTTATAAATGCTTACAGCTTTATGCAATAAAACTAGTTTTAAAGTAGACTAATTAATATGAAAAATGCCGAAACGATATACTAATGAAGTTTTAAATTGATTTAAAAATTTTCTACATTTAAATTACTTTTTATGGAATATAAATACAAATTTCGCTCGAGTACGCACTAGATATAATAAATTTAATAAAGATGTACTGGAATCATCGAGAAATTACCCAACCATTAGATATTAGATCTTTACAGTAGATATGGCTACATTATCTTAGAATATTCTAGTTATATCTGATAATAATAACCATTTTGTATAATAACTTGACGGCGGCTATGTATAATAGAAAATTGCCAGTGCATAAAAATGTCTTGAAAAGATCGATATCCAAAGCGCATTTAAGCATAACTAGGAAGTCATTCTCACTTCCTTATTTAACTATTGAAACTTATTCTTCGGTGACTTTTCCTTTGTTAACAGTAACATTCATCACAACCGAATGAGTTAAACTTTTTCAAATATTCGCCCAGTATACTCAATACAAAACGCCAAGGGATCTACAGACCGTGGTTGCGTTCTGGTACAGAACTTACTGGCTGCAAAGCTGTTAATTGTATTGATAAAATTAAGCATGAGATAAGGCATAAATTTCAAAAATTCATACAGCAGAGAAGAGAGGTCCATAGAAGGAAACCATGCTATGTAGATCTCTTGACGTTTCTTATTGGTTACAGCTACCTAGATTAAAAATTCTAGGTCATATTGCACAGTTAATGTACGTATTTAAAGTTCACACCTCGCACTCTTAACATAAGAATATTAGACCGCGTTGCCCTTTTACTTAAAGTAGTGCTTCTGACTAAAACTTGGATTTGGTTATAAATCGGGACAGGTTTATTATTTACCAATGTGCGTACAACGAGGAACGTCGGTCTTAGTTTAAGTATTTTAAAAATTCCTTGTAGAAATTATTCCGTTATATTTAAATAAACATTTTATTACCTTATTAAACTTAATATTTATTCCACCTAAATAATAACGGGCGTTTACCACTCGATTTTTACTATTTGTTATTTTCCAATTACCGAATTTTATCATCGTTATTGAAGCGACACCAAGTGTTTTCATGTGATATTATATGGTGGTACCTGGAAGGTTGTGCTATTTTGTTTATTTAAAAATGCAAACATTCGGTTGTTGTGCTCTTTAAAGTCTGCAGATAGGTTTTTATGCCGTTTTGATTAACTGTTCTTGATCAACTTGATCGCCATGTTGTGTCTAAATCACTAATTAATCCACATTGAGTAAAAAGTATTCCCTAAGACGTTAGTGTATTTATTTACACATTTTATTTATAACTATAATTCACACAATTTGTTCTGATAACACGAACATGACTTGTACTTAGTAGACTTAACATAATGATCTTATTAATCAACGTTAAAGATAACACAATTCGTTAAGGTTCTAAATCTTGGGGAACAATAGTTTTCACTTAATTTTGAATTAAAATATACCAACGTGGATATAAACTTCATGAATAATAATTTAAACTTAATTCAAATTCTTATTAATTAAAATATCTACATCTGTTTTATTATTTTGAATAATTAATAATATTATTCAAGTGCATAAATAGTTATTTCGGTACTAAAAGCTTTCGATCACTATTTCAGTTATTGTAGATTAATATTTAATTTAATTTGCGAGCTATTTATTGATTTTCGATAACATGCATATCGATAGAGTATTTAAGCATTGTTACTTGTTACTAAAAGCTTTCGGTCACTATTTCAGTTATTGTAGATTAAAATTTAATTTAATTTGCGAGATATTTATTGATTTTCGATAACATGCATATCGATAGAGTATTTAAGCATTGTTACTTGTTACTGATCGAAACGTACTTGGTGCTTCCTATTTTCAAATTTCCTTACAAATAATTACTTGAATTCAAAGAACCTACTTCTAATCCAGTTAACCAAAGCTAAAACTTTCTTAAACCAAAATAAAAACCGTGTAGTTCACAACATTTTCAGCACTAGACCGTTTAGGATCTACGCTGCAATAGCACACAATTTTTGTGTATACTGTAAACTGCCAGGGTTTTGAAATTAAAGTACTGTCTCAAAAGTTTCTAAGCGATAATTTTCCAACAGAATTACATTTAATGCTCTTTAACTGGTCAGATCCACAGCGAGTTTTAGGAAAGTTAGTGACTGATTTTAACATTTGATACCCTTGAGAGTTGAATATAAATTTTGTGACAGTATTTCCTTGGAAATCTTAACACTAATACTTTACGACGACGCGCCGGTCCCGATTGGTGTATTGGTTAGCATGTATGTCTCTACGCCCAAAGGATGCGGGTTCAAACCCGATTGAAGGAGAAAGATTTAAAAAACATGACTTCTTCTCGAATAAGGAAGTAAAATGTTTGGCACGTTAAAAATCCCTACTGGCGTTGGAACTTCTTCAAATTCGGCAAAATGACTCTATGACAGTTCTAGTCCAAGAAAACCAAGGAAATTTCCACATTTCAAAGTCTCAGCCACAACACAAACAAACGAGCAATACTTTAGGACGCCCGGTGGTTTTGCGTTTTCAACGACTATACTTTTGTTAATAAAGTTTTAGGTACTCACTACTTGTAAATTTGAAACAAAAACCCCGAAACCCAACAGTTTCCCAATTGTCTCGCTCGCAACTTCGAATATAACTAACTCTGAGGAAAATTTGCTTTTCTTAAACGATTTACTTGGCCTGTTTAAGCTATAGCTGAGCAAAACTACAATAAATAATGCTTATGTAATAAACCAATACAGCCAAATATAAAGTTAATGGCTTTAAAAATATTATTCAACTACTTAACTACTACTTAAAAATGTATTTTCTCTAAGATAAATGAACTTTCATTATAATTTCGTGTTTACTAATTTGAAATTGAAGCATTTATATTATAATAATGGTGACTATAACACTATACCTCAGATTTTCAATGAAATTTAGCCTTAGAACTTTCTTTAAAATTATTTGTAGCCATTCTATGTGCTATTTCTTGACAACTGCAATGAATTCAGGAGAAAAAATTTTCTCCAATTATTGTACTTACTGGTCACTCACTGTAATGATCAAAATTTGTTTCAAATATAAGTTTTCCCCTAGGATTACTACATCCAAGTTACATGTGATAGTTTTGTCTAAAGACCCTGCTATTTAAATGTAACTGCAAATTCCTCTTCTGAAAATTCGATGTGATTTCTTACATACGAAGTTTTTCACACCTTTCAGATGATCTGAATTTCACTGATTTCTTTTTAATAAGTGATTCAATCCAGCACCATCAACCAATTTGATGGCATAGTTGCACTTAACTTTTTTAATGTAGATTTTACTTTTGAGTATACAGTTGACTATATTTAAATACTAGAGAAAAACAAATTTTGTTTTTGCGAAGAAAATGAGTGATAATGACTAAATACTTTTTGGAGGAAAAGATAAAAGAGCAATCTAAACAAGCTTAAATGCAATTTTAATGTGCCAATATATTAATTTCGTAACTGAGTACTAGACTATGTTATCCAAAAATGAAGGGAAAAATAAAACTCAATCAATATTATGACTTAATGTGAGATTTAATAACGTCCAGCAAGACTGTACTGTTTCCAGGTTCTTAAAAATTTAATACGTACGCAGTCCTTCAAAATGGTAGAAATGTGGCCAAGATAAAAGCTTTCGTTACATGGACGTTGTGAAAAATTGAGTATTGAACAGGCCTAAAGCACAATCCTAAGAGTGGTTAGGCATGCTTGATTCGATATACATTCCCAAGTACACTGTAAAATAAATAATCTTTGATTTTGATGAAATTCAATTATGTTTTATAAGACAGAGAAGAAATCTCTCAAAAATCTTCATATGATAAAAGACACTATTGAGATATACTCCAAAAATCATTATATTGCACAGTAGATTTTCGGCCACGCCTATTTTCGGTGTCCAGGTAACAGTTACTTTTGTATAACTAGATTAAGGATCGCTGAACATCAGCAAAAAATACGCAACCGCATTGTACATCGTGTTTAAAAACTATCAATGTATGTTGCGTGTATGTGACTATAACGAACTATCACAAACATACTTAAGGTAGGACTAATACTGAGATTAAAGGTAAAAAGAATTTCGAATCATTTCGGTTCGATTCGATATCATTCGTAGTCGATCAGTTCAGATTCGTATTTCTTTAAAAATAATGTCGACTACATCCGTATAGTGCAACATAATTATTCAAAATACTTATTTCATATTCGCTGTTTACTGTTTACAGTTGCGCAATCGCTATGTACTTTCACAACTTTGTGTTTCTAACCTATAATAAGTACAGGGTGGGCCATAAGTAACTTGTCAAAAATGCTGTTCTTTAGTTAACTTTCTATTCATTATTTCTCAGATAACAACAAGAACATGACCTCAAACATAACTTACCACGCAAGTCTTCAACTCACTACCACCACGCTAGGCAAAACAAAGTCTAACTGACTTAGGTAGATTTGTTATACATAAGTATTCATGTTTAATTTGCTTCATATTATTTATTCATAATACTTTCAAAAAGTATATATTCACTGGTCTAATTATAAAATTATTTTAAAATATAAAAATATTTTTATAATAGTAGAAGAATTAAATTCGATATTAAGAGATACCAGTGCTTATTTATAAAAAAATGTTTATATAACATTGTCGAGCTTAACAAAATGTATATATAACTAGTGATCGCCCTTCTCGCTTTTTCCACCCTGTGCGACACTCGCACCATAACTCGCTCGCTTCTACCCAATAAATGACCAAACATAGTTTATTCTCGAGAAAAACTATGTTGCAACTTCGCAACCGATTGGGATATTAAATTGAACCACCCGAAATGTAAGCTATAACCTTGCAAGTTTGGACAATATCGTCATAGTATTTTTTGAATTTAATGGTATCTACAACAAAAAAAAATGTGTTAAATTATATTTTGTGCTTTAGTGTCATTAAAATAATGTAATACACTAAGTAAAATGTAAATATTTTAAATTACATACAGACAATTCAATTTTATTTAGATGTGTAGATTAATTTACCATAAACATATTACTGATGCAGATATGTTTAAAGATAAGCTTTACACGCAGAAAGAAGACTATTAATTAAAATTTCGGGCATAACGTGATTACAATTGTTCTAGCTTCTTAAGGTAGGCGTAAATTATTTTGTCAGTTAGGAATGATTTATTTTAAGGCCAGCAAATGAATTGAAAATATACACAAGAAAATGTCACTACCAGAATGAAAGTGATACAAAAAATTACATTGGCAAAACGAACCGTGAACATGAGATCAAGTGAAAAGAATATAAAAGTACAAAATACAGTATCGCACTTCACATGAAGACTGTGTAGGACATGTACAAAAAATATTTTCTCATACAATGTAAATAGGTCCGCTCTGCACTTCAAGTCACGCTCTGTTGGTACTAAACAATTCGGTACACATCCCTAGCATATAAATCACAACTTTTAGATTATTAGTTTGTTACTTTTAGTTAAATATAATTATTTATCTAGAAGTCGTGTATACAGGGTGTCCGTGCCATTAGTTATTCTTTAACACACGTGTACACGGAAACTTAGTAAACACAAACCTAATCCGGTTCGAAAAAAGTTCTTTGCAAATTTTCGCTTAAGAATTAGTCATAAATCCAACCAGGTTACTCAATACTTAAATACGTGTTGTAATTGAAATGACAAAGATTGATTTCTTGTATATAGCAGTTCGAATTATATCTATAGTACACTACTTCTATTTATGCACTTTTTCTAGTGAATTGGGCCTCACATTTAGTGATTATTAATTATAAATTATTTATGAAATAATTATTATAATGTTATTTGTTAAATATCTAAAGTTTTAATTACTGCTAGATGTAAAATTAAAGCATGTTTAAAATATTAAATTTGTGTCGTATTTGCAAGTAAAAATGTATATGAAAGACAATTTTTAAATTGAAAGTTTTATTGAGCTTGATTAATATTACTTTATGGTAGATTAAAGAGGTTGTAGGTCATAGAAATGAAATTTTGTAATTATATTAGAGACATTTATTGATAATATATTTCTGCTAGTTTCGGTGTTATTAATATTTTAAAAAATTTCTGTTTTGAAAGAAATATTTTTTTAAGATGTTTGCAATTTAACGTTTCACAAATAAATTTGCATAATCATAAATATAATAAGTTTAAAATGTATACGTTCCAATCTAAAATTAAAACATATTTATAAGAAGTTATTGTTATAAAACATAAAATTGTATTTTTTTTAAGGTTACGTAACTTAACTATTTTAATGATATTTTTAATATAAAACTAATATTTTGTACCATAATGGTAGTATTTTCGTGTTATAAGTTTATAATTTGATTTATTTGCTAAGTAGAAATTAATCTTGTTAAATTTTAGATAAACTATTAAATAAATGATGAAAACACACGCCATCTAGACTTTAAGGAAAAGATAGGGTGCGGTATTTCATGTACAGTAATGTTTAAATAAATTATACAGTGTATTGGTTAAATAATGTTGTCTATTTCTTAAAAGTAAAATTATTTCGTACAAATACTATTAATCTATTAAAAACATTCTTTTTTCTTATTTTATGTCTGGTAAATGATGTCTAATATGTTAATATCGCTTTTATTTAAGTTTTGTGTATCTGTATTCAAATTTACAGTATTTTTGTGTATATAAATGTAGAACATTTCTAAAATTAACTTTTACCAAAATTTTGTTCGTTATGTAAAATTATGGGATTGTCAAAATCAAAAAAGTGTAAATTTTCCGCCGAATGTTGAGCTAATGCTGTTGAACTTTTATTAATGTTTACGTCTGAACGGTGTTATTGTATACTTTGTTTCACTGTTTGTTTAGTTTGTTGAACATATGTTTTATGACAATTTTTACAATTAATTTTATAAATGAGATTACTGTGATTAATTAGAGGTTCTTTTGTTTTAATATAAGTGAAAATTTTTTTAATGTGTGATGATTTTTGAATGCAATTTGTATATTTATTTTTTTGAATATTTTTGTAAATTTAGTAGTGAGATTTGGTATACAGGGTAAGTTAACGTACTTAATGTTTTTTTTATTATTGTTCTTAAATTTGTGTTTGTTGTATATATAAAAAATCCCTTTTTCTATTTGTTTGTTTATTTTTTTATTAATAAAAAAGGATTTTTTTTATATATACAACAAACACAAATTTAAGAACAATAATAAAAAAGTCATTAAGTACGTTAGCTTACCCTATATACCGAATCTCAGTATTAAGTTTACAAAAATGTTCAAAGAAATAAATATACAAATTTCATACAAAAATCATCACACATTAAAAAAATTTTCACTTATATCAAAACAAAAGAACCTCTAAGTAATCACAGTAATCTCATTTATAAAATTAATTGTAAAAATTGTCATAAAACATATGTTCAACAAACTAAACAAACAGTGAAACAAAGAATACAATAACACCGTTCAGACATAAACATTAATAAAAGTTCAACAGCATTAGTTCAACATTCGGTAGAAAATTTACACTTTTTTGATTTTGACAATCCCACAATTTTACATAACGAACAAAATTTTGGTAAAAGATTAATTTTAGAAATTCTCTACATTTATATACACAAAATAATGTTAATTTTAATACAGATACACAAAACTTAAATAAAAGCTATATTAACATATTAGACATGATTTACCAGACATAAAATAAGAAAAAAGAATGTTTTTAATAAATTAATAGTATTTGTACGAAATAATTTTACTTTTACGAATTAGACAACATTATTTAACCAATTCACTGTATAACTTAATTTAAACAATATTGTATATGAAATACTACACCCTATCTTTTCCCTAAAGTCTAGATGGCGTGTGTTTTCGTCATTTATTTAATAGTTTATCTAAAATTTAACAAGATTAATTTCTACTTAGCAAATAAACCAAATTATAAAGTTATAACACGAAAATACTACCATTATGGTACAAAATATTAGTTTTATATTAAAAATATCATTAAAATAGTTAAGTTACGTAACCTTAAAAAAATACAATTTTATGTTTTATAACAATAACTTTTTATAAATATGTTTTAATTTTAGATTGGAACGTATACATTTTAAACTTATTATATTTATGATTATGCAAATTTATTTGTGAAACGTCATATTGCAAACATCTTAAAAAAATATTTCTTTCAAAACAAAAATTTTTTAAAATATTAATAACACCGAAACTAGTAGAAATATATTATCAATAAATGTCTCCAATATAATTACAAAATTTCATTTCTATGACCTACAACCTCATTAATCTACCATAATCTATGAAAATATAATTCATTATTGCAAACAGATTTACATGGAACTTATTTATAATTTTTATTTTAAATTTTCACAAAATTCAAATTATAGACAACGTGATAGATATTTGTAAAAAACGACTTACGTTTAAATCGGTAAAACGGTATGAAATTTTATTAAATTAGTACTAAGAGCCATACCAAAGCGACTTAAAACAATGGAGTGTTCTTGAAAATCAAAGTTATTTGCAAAATATCTTCCTTTTGGATAAAAAGAATTTCATTGAAAATTGTATGAAGTAAAAAATGTATCACAATTAAAAGAACGAAACAAATTTCTTTAGGAAGAATATCAACACTTCTTTTATAAGCAGTAATTATTATACTCATGCCTTTGCGAATAGTTAATAGTCACCTAAACACCGATAGTACTATAAAATTGTACATACAATAGCTAGAGAAATAAGATCAACCAGGCATTTCCTTGCCGAACTGAAAACATTAATTGCATATATTTCGAAAACGAAAACGAAAAATAAAGTACCGTACTTACAATTCAAAATAAACTACTACTACTACCAATCATGCGATTCCCTTAGCGGGATAGGCAAAACCCAATAACAAGCCTGCACCTTCACAACCACACCATGCAGCCATACACCAACCCCTCTCACTATCACCGCCCTACAGTATCCACACCATCCCACTATTACCCACCAATCCTACTATCACTAATATCACCCATTCACTATTTTTCTCCATTCCTTTCTGTCCTTACACACTTCTTTTGCTTCCATTAAATTCTTACAACGTTTTTGGCAAGCTCTCCTCTCCTCAAAATCAACAAAACCCCTAACCCGTTAATCCAAAAGTTTGTCAGTAATTTAATGTACATACTAGAGTCATTTGTTCTGTCTTTAGCTATTGGTCCTTTTAAGGGTGCCTTTTTTAAACGTCTCTTTGCTCATAAATTCGCTTGTTATGTGCTTGATATAAATATAAACACAGCCAAAATCTATTGGTTGTAGATATGAATCCGGACTAATACAAACGAAATCGCGCGAAAACGCGCTTCTACCTTACAGGTTGCTTTAAGTCGGAGCTTTGGTCGTGGCGTTGTTTGTCAATTTTTATATGCAGTTATTTTTATTTAATTATGTTTTGATTTTATTTACATCTTAAGTAATAAAAATGGTTCAATTTGTTTATTTATTTATACAACACTCTGTATATTATTACATCTCTAGTCTGCTATTCACATATCTATATTTGCAATTTGTAGCTAGGCAGGGGCGGAATAACGTCGGTTGAGGTCCCGGACGCACATATGAACCACAGTTAGTGCCATTTTAAAACAATGGAAAGTTGCAATTTTTTGGGGCCTTTCAGAACTCGCGGCCCAGGCTGTGCCTGCTGTTAAATCCACCTCCAACTATAGATGATATTTTAATAGCAACGTTCACCAACATAACGAAGTTTGTTTCCAGGAGAAGATTGAAAATGTGTGTTAAGAGAGAAGTTTCCGCTTTATTTTGCACTAATTAAAATACCTTTTAAAACTAAAATTTCAATAAAACAAAAAAATAATGACTCTATCCGATTACGTTTTAATCATACTTTGTAATTACATTTTCTATCAAAGATGGAAATTTGTAATCTCTAGCGTAAAGACAATATTCAACTGTGTAATAATAGTGAATTATTTTTGCAAGTTCGATTTTAAAATACCAAAAGACACAAAAAAATATAATTATTTCAATCTTGTCGCAAACGTTGTAGCGACTTTGTGTCGGTTACGCACTGTAATCGTAGGTACCTCGGTGGAGATGTTGACCAGGTTGGTACTAAGTAACAGACAAAATATATTTAAGGGACACTTTTGCTTATTACAGACTTTTGCAATTCAGCGCTCTGTTGAAAAATTAATTTTACCTGAAATTTGCTTTACCTTTTTTGACTTAAACGGTATATACTGCTTAAGCTTAGTTACTTGTGGCGTTCGGCTTGTTTAATTGATTTTTGAGATTTTAGATGCTCTTAAGAGTTTTAGGCGGCTATTTATTACGCTTTAAAATTTGTTTATTTTAGAAGATAGAATATTTAGCTGTATTTTTAGTTATTTGTTTAATTAAATTATTAATACAGAATGTATTTTTAGGCATTTATTAAAATAAAATAAAAAGTTTATCTGTATATATTTCTTAAATTCTAATTTCAAACCTATTCTAGCTATTTACAATTTTTCTATGCTATTTATTTACAGCGATTCGCATTTTTATGATTTTCGTACTAAAAATGAAATACTTTATGATTTCTCTACAGCCTACTAAATAGCGTGTTTAATACCGTAAGTTTGTTTCGACAGTTTATAATTGTATGCCAATTTGCGATATTATTAGTATTAATAGGACGAATTGGCCGGTCGAATTTTATTTGCAGACTAGTTCGTTGTTGAAGACTGACAAGTAGGTTTTATTTGGTTTGTTTACGGTAACCATTTTAAATATATAGTTGATCGTCACGGCTCAAGACAATATCTGAACGTTTTCACGCTAGGATTTTGTTTTAGTTGATTGTTTTTAAGAATCAAACTTAATATCGGTGGCTAAGTTTCTCTGAGTCGATTCTTTGGTAGCGAAGGACTACTACGTTCATGAATTATTATACTAACAGTCGGTACTAGTCCAGGTCTTTGGCAGCAGGATTTTTCCCGGTGTAATGGATTGTATACGGGGAAGATCGTGATAAATACTGGGTGTTGGTTTCAGAGTACTGTTCCCGGTGTAATTTATTGTACTCGGGGAGAATCGTTATAAGCTCTCTAAGATGCTTTCCAGTGAATTACTCCCAGTGTAATAGAAGATTGTATACGGGAAGAAACATCTAGGCTTGTTGAGGATGGTCTCCAGCGAACTTCCCTCAATGTAATGGATGGTACACAGGGGAGAATTCGCAATAGCGGTTCGGGACCTGTATTTATAGTAAAATTGTCGATAATGGGACGTTTTGTCAACGCCTTCCTTTGATACAATTTAATATTTTTATAAAATCAAAATTTCGATTTTTCGAACTAGCCAAAAGTTGTTATATCTTTGTTATATCGGGGAAATCTGTCTGTCTTCATTCGGCCTTTTACATCTAGTGCCAGTTGTAAGCGTTTTCACGAAATTACTTGTTTCAAGGTTTAAACTTTATTCTTTGAAAGCGAATATCCGACGGTCTCTTTATTTGTTTAAATCTAATTGTTTACAGTTTAATAAATTATGAGAATATTTTCAAGAACATTTTTGCTTCAACATTTAGTTAAATTGGTTTTGTAATTTAATTATTTAACTAAATGTTAATGGATATTTCTACATACAATTAACAATTTATATACATGGTGTCCCAAAAATAAGTGACACCGCGCAAATTGTGGGTATCTTATGACCTGTATAACAACTTGCGTATGATTTTTTTTCGAAATATTAACAATGTGGTACTAAGTCCAACCCTAGCATACGCGCCGTAGTGGATAGTAATATTGTTATCCTTGATGTGTATAACTCATTCGTATACACATATTCGTATATTTATTCTAAAAGGTAAAATTAAAAGGTTTTTTTCTTACTTTATTTAACATATTTTAGAACAGTACTTCGCAATTTCTGGTACAAAAATCTAACAGGTAAGCCTAAAATTTAAAAATAATTTTTGCAAAATAAAATAAATAAACAATATATTTTCTAATAGTTCGTTTTGTTTACAATAGTAATCTTTAAGGAATACTATTGTTACTGATCTACGTAAAAAGAATAGCTTGTTTTGTTTTGGAATATCTTCATTGAACACATTATAAATTTTAAAACAAAATTAAATGTATAAATCTCATGTCTGACATATAAGATAAAAAGAATTAGAATTTTGTATTTTTAATAGGTAATTTTTGTAGCAAGCAATGAAACAATCAATATGTATAAAAATTAAATACCTAAGTGTAACAATTGACTTATAGTATATTATATAAAACGGAGAGAGAAATAATCTCTCGAGGAATTAAAAAGCACTTTAGGTCCTGAAGTATACGCATTATTTTTTGCGTTTTCGAATAAGCTGAAATCAAAAGTGTCGAAAAAGGTAAAATCGCTTGATTTTAACTATGACCGATTATTCGATTTATTAATGTGTGTTCCATGACAAACGGTATTTAAATTTGTTATTGCCATGAATTTACTTTGTGTATGCGGGATTTAAAGTAAAATTTCAATCCCTTGAGATTAAAAATGTCGCTCTAGTCATTGAAACAAGTGACTAAATGTGGCGTTTTAGCTCAGAAAGTGCAAAAAATGGTTTAATT
The DNA here is from genome assembly GCA_024586415.1 of Phrixothrix hirtus. NCBI lineage: Eukaryota > Metazoa > Arthropoda > Insecta > Coleoptera > Phengodidae > Phrixothrix > Phrixothrix hirtus. Next base: position 1,009 of record JAHWXV011064497.1, on the reverse strand, counting down.
TCAAAGAAAGTAAACAAGGTCAAAGGACTGTTATAGCACGTCCTAAACAAATATTAGGTGTTTTTATAAGCACATTAAACTGCAGTAGTACGTTTCTATTATTTTTCAATTCGTAATTCCTATTATTTAGTACACAGAATTATATTTAGAGCAATTTATATTTAAATTTTCAAAATTTAAAAATCGTTTTAAAAAAAATTATAAGCAAATTTTGTTCCACAGGTCATAAACTGTCCACAGCTTGCGTGATATGACTTATTTTTGATACTATATATATCAGAAGTTCACATAGTTACTACGATTTTATTTGCATAAATAAATTTCTAATAGAAATGTCTTGCCGATCCCGGCTGGTGCAGGTTTTCCTCTGCACCCAATGGACGCGGGTTCAAACCCGGTCTAGCTCGGTAAATTGTTCAGCGGGCAAAATTTAAAAAACATGCCTTCTCGGATAAGGAAGTAAAATCTTAAGTCCCGTGTCAATGAAATGTTTGGCACATTAAAAATTCGGATTGGTGATAGAACACCGCCAGATTCGGCAAAATTCTAGTAGGCATGGCGCAATGACTATATAACAGTTATAATCCAAGAGGTCAAGAGAAATTCCGCATCCCGAATCCTCAACCACAAAAACAAACAAACAATAGAAATTTCTTTTATAACTCTCAGTAAACATTTTTTATGACACCCGAACTGTCAGCTCGTTTTTTTGACTTTATGTGCCGGAAGTTACAATAAAACGGATTCACTGTTACATTTAATAAATTTGCATTTTCACGTAAGAAGTGAGTTCACTTATTTAAAAATGGTCCACGAAATCTAAAATTTGGCTTTTGAAAGTATTTATCAGAACTGTTCCAAATTTGTTCAACTTGCACTAATCCTTTAGGGGGCGTTCTTCAGACTGGTACATTTCACATTTTATCACTGACAAATGGAGCACCGAGAGATTTTGCTCTCATATCTCCCTTTAATTGTTTTCCATTGAGTTTGTGTTTGTTTCTGCAAT
>JAHWXV011064369.1:0-16358 GCA_024586415.1 Phrixothrix hirtus | reverse complement strand
CTTATTTATATATATATATATATATATATATATATATATATATATATATGTATTTATATATAATATATATATATATATATATATATATATAAATTAATATTTTTTAGAACTGCGTTTATTGGTAATTTTCATCAGTTAGTTAATTTTTATTTATTTGGTGGTTAAGAAGAATGTTATCGCATGATATCTTCTCTGTCTAAAAATGTAAAAATATATAGGGTGTCCTATTTAAAATTATAAAATTTATACTATTTCCAGGAAAACCGGAAATGGAAATGTTGATTTAATGATTGCAAATATGGATATTCTATAGTCACTGACTTGTGGCGAGCTCTGTACACTCAGAAAAAATATAACTTCCCTCTTTGCCACTAAATCATACAACTGCTTCTATAAAACCACTACAAAAGTTGGAAGGTCTCTAGTTACAAAAACGTATTCCTTAATTAATAATAGAAGCCCGACTTGAATCCCTGAAAAAAAAGCACTTAAATTATTAATTATTACAATCTTTTCTATTATGTTTTTAAGTAATTAATAATCGTATTAAGTGATTGCAATGCGTCATTAGAGATTAGTTATCTACACTGATTGTTTCCTATTTATTATTTTTTACACTGATATCATTTATTTCACTGGAACGTGCTATTAAGTACATAGTCGCTGTAGTTGTAAAGTTAAAATATTTTATTGCATCGACAATTAAGTTTAATTATAAGATTATATTAATAAAATCTCTATATAGCCCTAATATGAATGTCAGGGATACAAGAACTCTAATTTAGCTAATATGTACAGTCAAATTAAATTAAATTAGTACCAATTTATTAATAAATTTAAAGTTACTTTTAATTTTAAAGTTACTTTTGCTATTTTAACTACACGTGTTTACACAGTCAGAACTATAGCAGTCAAAATTGACTTTAAATAAAGTAACTTTAGTGTTTTTATGAAACTGGCTCTAAGTCTCAAAAACGCGTCTGCAGTAATTTGTCGCGAAAAACTTATTGATAGGAGTTTCAAATTTTGTGATAAGAGAAGCTATAGAGAATTTTGTCGTTCCTTTAATATTTGTTTTTTCATTTCTAATAGGTGTTGATGTTAATTTAAGATTTTCTTATTTAAAAACAAATAACTAAAATATTTTTCTGAATTAAATAATTTTATTATTGTTGGAAAAATGATATTCAATAAAAGAGAATGAATAAGTTGAATTCCATTCTGATATCATTCAGATTTGGTATTTTATGAAAAAAGAATAGGATAAATGTAATGCTACCAGATAGATACCTTAGTTCGATTGATTTACCACATCCACCAATTAAAAAATTTAAATACGTAAACCTATTTGACGTGAAGACTTCGTATTAGAAAATTTCTTACAAAACCAGTTTTGGAAACTGGTCTTACACTTCTGTTTTTAATCAAAAATTAACAGTAAATGCTAGTAAAGCTATACCTGAGTTTAATTTTCCGAGTAAAATTTGGTGTAAACTAAAACGGATTAGAACAAGTCGTGCACAGGTTGATTCTATGTTATAACGGTATACGAATGTGATTGCAAAAAAGGGATTGAAACAGTAGATTATATTTTTATTAAATATGATTACGTATTTATTGCTATCCATAACCTTGCATTAGATTTCATTACCTGATTGCATATACATAATATAATAGACTTGTGATTTCACTTAATGAGGTTATTCTTTCCCGTTTTTTTTCTAACAATTGCATCAAATGGTACATGTAAAGTCTATTATTTAAAATTAAATCGTGATTACACCTATATACTTATTTTCTACGGGACACACGATCTAAGCTGGAATTAGGACCGTTATCCATTATAACTTTAATGCATTCTATAACTTTTTTGCTCTTTTATATGCCTGATTCTCAAAAATGTGTCACAATTCAGCAAGTTACTTCCAAAACTATTCTACAATCTCCAACTGTGTTGGGAAATTACTCATAACATACTGCCACTCGCCATTTTATTTTTTAAACCCGTTTCTAATTCCAATACGATTCCAATTAAAATGCTTTTTGTTCAACCGTAAGTATTTTAATCTTAAACTTTGACGTTAATCTGACAGAAAAAGAAATTATGCTAACGAGCTCAGACATGCCTTCAAAGATCTCTTGTTTCCATTGATCACATTTCTATTACTTTCTCGATAATTCGAGGGGTGATAATTAGGCGGCCTAAGAATGAAAGAACAGTATTACTGTTACAAAAATGTTCTTATTCTTCAAGATAATCTCCTAAATGTTTAATACATTTGTGTCAACGACATTCCAATGCTTTGATTCTATCACGGAATAAATTTTCTTCAAGCCCAGCAAAAGTCCGATGGATCTAAAGTCGGGCGAATGCGGTGGATGGGGAAGTAAATTCGTGAATCTTGGCCATTGGAATTGTACTGATGTGAGGATGGGCTTTATTATGACGAAAAATTACCTTTTTACGCGCTTAACCGGTCCCTTATCCTGAATTTTTTCATTCAAAATGCCCAGAAGTATTTAACATTTATTGCTTGCCCCCTTGGAAGGTAATGGACGATTAGTATTACCTTAGTACCCCAGAAAACCAACTTCATTAATTTTCCGGCAGACTTCGTTGTCATGGCTTTCTTTGAAACCGAACAACCTATCTCCGTCCACTAATTAGATTGCATTTTTGTTCCTAGATTATAGTAATGAACCCAGGTTTCATCTGTGGCAATAAACCTTCGCACAAAATCAGTCCAAATACTTTTGCGACGCTAGTTTTTGCTCCAACGAGAGTAAACGCAGCATCCATCTTGCAGATAGCTTTTTTGTGTCTAATTCTTGTGTTACAATACTGCACACCCGCTCTTTTGAAGTACTTTTGAAGTACTGACAATTTCGCTCAATTTTAGCCTCCGGTCTACTATTACCACTTTAACAACCATTTGTGGTGTAATGGCACTTATAGAGTTTGCCGGTTGCTGTTTATCTTGGACGCTTGTGTGACCATATTTGAACTTAGTCACCCAACTTTTTATGGTCGTACATGAAGGAGCACAATCACCCGAAATACTTTACATTTCTTCAGGAATACCTGGATTTTTAAACTTTTCATATACAGAAACTCAATGACGGCACGTTTCTCAATATTATCCAAAGCAAAAGTAACAAAAACACTTTCACTTTGCGAAGTTGCTAATAAAAAACTGAAGTTCGATTTTCAATGTGACCAACCTAAATATGCAACTTTCGTTTGGTTATTTCTTAAGTACGAATAATTTTCAAATTAAATTGTATAGCTATAAAGGCAATATATTATTGTTCTTTCATACTAAATGACTAGTTTCTTACTTCTTTGTAAAATGAAGGTATTCCATTGAATTTTACGGTTGGTTATCAAATTAGCGCCCACATTTTTATTTTAAGTTATTCAAACAAGCAATTTCTAAAAGCTGGTGAAAGTTTATTTCCATTTGCATCCATGTAAACGTTTACATGTTTCTAAAGCGAACAGTTTTGCTGTTGCACAAACATTTTAAATGGCAATTGTACATTAGTTTAACGTTTTCACTGAAGAAAATTTAACGTGTGATTATAAATTTGTACGGTTAACTGAAATGCTTCGATTTTTGGATCGTATTTATAAACGTTATCATATAGAATAGGAAGTTCTGGGTGATAGTAAATAATATAATCAAACAGAAGCTAAATTGCCTGTTTTTTATTGTAAACACAATTCAGCTTTATCTTTTAAATTTTCTCAACATTTTTTGCATAGAACCTTTTAAAGCACTTTTAAAATTTAGGTGTTTAGAAAAGTTTTCTGAAACTTTGAAAGTGCACAATTAATATATAAAATATTACATTTTACAAGGTTTTATATGAAATATAAATGTTAAACAATTCTGCGTGTGTTTTTAATTCCAAATTTCTGAAAGACGATTTTTTGCCTTATTGGTATTGGTAGAGATATATTTTCCAAACTGCTTAGAATTTTGATCAACACTCACTAGTTTTGTATTATTTTAATACTATTATTACTCCTATTAATGAATAACATTTTAGAATAATTTTCACTTACAAATACATTAGACAAAGTTTAAATCTACGAAAAGTATACAAAACTATTAACCCGACTTAAGAAAAATTTTATAATGCCATTTATTTCTATTAATTGGGCGTTAGAAATTGTTGCTATAAATATTTCCTAAGTTTAAAGTAATGGATGAAATACATAATATCTCTAAAATACTCCATGCTGAATTAATTGTTAGAAGAAAATTAAAATTAGTAAACCAGTTGGCAAAAGATACAACATCGTACAACATTTAAGCCAATGTTCAACATGATGCTTATTTTGACTATTACAAGGAACTTCTGACATATTTCTGGTTAGTTGAGCCTCATCAGAAGAATACATTCAAGTGACACCTAACCATAAATACCGTTAACATTGACATTACAGTACAAATTATTTGAAAAGTTGCAAGTGAAGTATTATACGATATTGATTTTATATCCTAAAATTTAGCGTTGAGTATTTTTTTTCAATTATTTTAATAATTCTCTTAACCCGATTTGTATAAAAGAGTGTAACGGATTATGAGTTTACAAACATTTATAGAAATTTCAGTTGCATTGGTCTATTTTTTTAGGTAAAACTATATCTTAGGTAAGTGCAGTTTATCATAAGGAATTCGTATATGTAAAAAATTTCTTATCTATGTATATAAACAATGCAAAACGGATATATTAACTGGAACAAGCAATCCTCGTTCTGTTTTTATGATGCCAAAATCGCAACAAATTTCATATCTACTTGTAGTTCAAGTAAATGTTATAAAAACAACCTTACAGTTGAAAATCTGTTTCATATTAAAAAATATTTAATAATGCGTTTATTAAATTTCAAGCCTACTGTTTTTTGAAAGGTATTTTTGCTGTTCTTAACTGCTGACTGTTGCACTTATCACATACTGACAAAATTAAATATGAACATTATTATAAATCTTACATAAATATTCATATATATTTTATGTAGTACAAGGTTGATAAAATAAAAATAAATTTGTGATATCACCCAAGGTATAATTTTTGTACATCTGATACAATTATGGATGTTTACCCATGCACAATATTTCTAGCGAAGGTCAGGTTACTTTACGTGACTGGTTCATGAGCTAAAACTTTAAAGTTACAAAGATTGAATATAAAGTTATATTGTTCATCATTTTATAATTATTTGTATATCACATCTTTAAAATCAAAATGGTCTTATAAACTTTATAAGAAAATCAAAATTTAGATGATTATGGGTGGGTTGGTCATGCACCTATTATTAATCTTAATGCTCATTTCTCTTTGATATGACCCATAAACAATTTAGATCTCGTTAATAGGGTATTTCTAAAATATTATATAATGTAGTAGAATTTCTGAAATTTAAACCACGTTATTTGCCTTAGAAAAGTCTACTTCGACAATAATTTGAATAGACAGAATTGTAATTTCTGTCATATCTGTGAAATAAGAACTTTTGGAAAGATTTTTGGGATTTTCCCATCCTTCGAATATAATTTGGTGTTGTACATAATAAGTAGATGAGAAACATTGTCCTCTTTATGCAGTTAAAATGTACGTAAACTTACATATGAGTAACATTCGATTTTTATCATACGTGAAAGTAATAACTACAAAAACAAACTACTTCGTGTTAGATGTCATAAAACATTTCAGTCAGAGAATACATTTGTGTAATGAATATGTAAGGTAAGCAAAATACCGTTATAATCTGTTCATCTGAGATAAAGAAACTTTAGAAGAATTTGTTAGGTTAACATTTGGCTGGTTTTAATAATATAATCCAAACATTTAGTTTTTTTAAAGTTTCACATTAATGAAAATGTTATTACAATTATTTTTCTATAATTATTATAGAATATTATATAATGTCTTTTTAGCAGCGATTTTCTTAAGTGTATTTATCGCACGAGTTCCTGCAAAATCTATGGCGTCGTAGGTTTAAGACATTTTTTGGGTTTTCCCTTATAATTTGTTTTGTACTATTGAATATCACGCCTAAATTCAAAATTTTAAATTAATATCAGTTATTATCAAGCACTTACAAATTATTTTAGAATTTCAAAAATTTTAAGTGTTGATCGTTGATAATGACGTTATACGCAAAATATTGGAACATGTTAGATATTTATTATTAAATTTTTTAATTGAATCGACTTCAAATATTTTATTACAAAAATTCTTGATATACGGGGTGTTATTTACATTAACAGAATAAATTCTGAAGGCGATTTGCTATACCATAAGTTATTCGCATAATTTTTGCAATAAAATGTGTCAACAATTCACAAGAATTAGAAATTAAGTTTCAAAACTGAAAATTGCTTAACAACAGCTAAAACGCAATAATTTAATTTTAATTATCTTCAAAATAAAATAAAGTAGACATGTTTTGCAGGGGTGTCTAATGAAAACCTATTTAATAACATAATAAAGCTAAAAATTAGCCTCCGTACATTTTTATAAAATAAAAACTATACTGAATTACGCAAGGTTAAAAAAATAGTAACAAAAATAAACAAAACATTGTAATAGTTATTCAAAGAGCCACCCAAACTTTTCTTTCTAACTTTTAACGCTTTTATTGAGAAACTCTGGACCGAGGACTAAAGCACTTAAGGATTTGTTGATTACTTATGGCGTAGCCAATTACCATTTATTTAATTTTTGCAAAATTAAATAAGTTTATAAAATTTATCTCTATAAACATGACTTTACATTTTAAATTAACTTGCTGGTATTTTACATTAATTAAAAGTATATCGTATTTTAGAAATTTTGTATTCACACTGCTACGTTGATTTAAATTCATTTTCAATGTAAAATATCCTATCGGAGTATATTTCTGATTTAGAAATTGGTATGTTTCAATAGAGAAGGTATCTTTGCTTTTTTGATTATACTCATTTGGTAATTTATGATGTCCATTAAAGGCTAGAATTATGTGTAAATATTTTAACAAATTTTATAATTTTATACGACTTCTTGTCAAAATGATTAGTAAACTATGAGCGAAACCAGGATGGAAAATGGGTTACATATTATTCGTAAATTTTGTTTGAAATTAAGTTGTAAGAAAAACATTTAGTACTACATTAAATAATTTTAAATTCCACTAGTCCTCTCTTGAACTAAAGAACGAAAGAGTCAATCTTTACTGCTTGTTTTGGAGGCCCATTTAAATTACAGTCTGGTGACAACAAAACTACTATGTAAGCCGCAAAGGGAGTGTCTGTTTCACGGATAAAAATTTGAACTTTAGACTTGGGCAATAAATAAGAATTCTGTTGGTAAAACTACAAACTTATGGACTTTTCGAATATTCGAAATGCATTTCCTGTTGACATGTTAACAAAAAGAAGTTTAATCCATCAAGAGTTAATACCGTCCGAAAGTTCAGTTATTCCCTTTTTTCGCTGTAAAATGAATTTAAGACAAAATGCGTTTCTGTAGTGGTCCAAATAAGTTACCTGTAGAATTGTGTACCTTCATTTTACTAAGTATCAACTAATCAATATTATGAGGTTATTATCAATCCAAATATTGCATACGTCATACTTATTTTTAAGGCTTCGTCCTCATAAATAGAATTTATGTTCTGGCAAACTGCAGATTATTTTGTTTCAACAAGTTTGCGTAATTTAGTTATCACATGTGTAAATCAACAGCGCAGTAGTTAATACTATCCTCAGGTTCTTTTTTTTCCAATTTCTCAAACAGTGCGTTAAAAGGTTGTTAATTAGGTCAAATAAAATTGGGCGTCTATTTAATACTACTTATGTTTAGTTTAGTCTCATTTGCTTACTTAATTTAGCTAATGTGTTCAATAGCTATTACTAGCATTGGATTATTAATACGCGCTGGCCCGATTTAACATGTGTAACTATATTTTCCATTTTGATCCTAATTGAATTTAAAAATAATTAACAGACAGTGGCGCCTATAAATTTGACAAATTCCAATATTAGTATTCTGTGTGGTACATTCACTATTTGCTAAACAACTTTACGATTTTATGTTAGAGCACTATATACTTAGTGACAGAAATTGCAACACCAAGAAGGAGTAAGAATTTCTTAATCAAAGTTGGTAGATCTGTTAGGCTGACATTAAGTAATAATTTATTAACTTTTGAGATCAAGTGGTAATGTGATAACGCCACATTTGACAGTTGATATAATTTTCTGCCAACTTCTTCGGTCTGTGTTTTTCGTATGATTTGTTGTTCTTTTTCATTGTTAATTAACATTATTTTGGTCGTTGTTCTTTTGTTAACTTGTTTTGTTTGTTTGATCATGCCTAGAGTACGACAACGAGGGTATTACTGAAATTGCTAACCGTGTAAATCAAAATGGGTCTACTGTAATGCGAGTGTATCGTCCATGGTTTGAATATGGCCAGAAACACCGTAAAAGAGGAACCGGCGCCTCAAGAAGAACGAATGGGCATCAAGATCGTCGCTTAAGACAAGTAGCATTTAGAAAACGGGTTTCCTCTACTCAGGCGATTTGGTGAAGAAGGTCGCCTTATAACTCTTAGAATAGTTTATCGCCAAATCCGGAGTTTTAGGTTAAGATCATATCGTTGGCAACTTCCTTTGACTGCAGAACATTGTCAGCAACGGTTACAATGGTGCAATGAACAATCTCATTAGAATCTTGATTTGCGTCGTATTATATTTAGTGACGTATCTAGATTTTGTTTAGGAATACACAACGGTCGTTTGAGAATTAAAAGAAGACGAGGCGAACGACGGAATCTTCGATTTACAGTTGAGAGGCACGTACACCGCATTGTGGGTGTTATGGTTTGGGGTGCAATTACTTATAGCAGCAGGTCTCCGTTGGTGTTAATTCGAGGCAATATAACATCATAACGGTATATTGCGCAGGTCGTTGGCACATCTTCTGCCATATTTACAAGAGCTCGAAGGTCCATGATTCCAGCAAGGTAATGCACGTCCACACGTAGCAAGGTTTTCATTGAACTTATTTGAACAGGCCCAGATTCTTCTTTTGCCTTAGCCTCTAAGATCTCAAGATCTTTCTCCCATTGAATATGTATGGGGACATAATGGGTAGAAGGTTGCGAAATTTGCAGCGTCCTCCTTTGACTTTGGGGCCTTGAGACATGAGGTGCAACTTACATGGGAGGAATACCCCAAGGCGAGATAAACCACCTTATTCAATCAATGCCTCGGCGTGCAAATGAATATGTAAAGCAGAGAGGCCGCATCATACATTATTAACAATTATTATAAAATTTTGTTTAACTAATAAAGATTTTCCTCCCAAATTTTGACCATTTGTTACTATAATGTAGGTCAATGTTCCTATCAAATTTCATCCGTAAATTCCAACCCTTTCTTGGTGTTACAATTTCTATGTTACTGAATATATCACGCAGATTAAAAGAAGCAAATTAAACTAAATTACCCAAGAACTTGTTTTCGGCAGCTAAACAAAATCGAATCAGAATTTCTGTCTGTCAAGTAATGCGTTTATTTGCTTGTCATTTGTTGATCGTTAATAATTTGTAAATGTACTTCAGAATTACAGAAAGAATTAGAGGTTTTACTGTTTTAGCTGCCGAAAACAACTTTTTGGATAACTTGGTTTAATTTGTTTCTCTTAATAAGCGATATGTAATGCTCTAACGTAAAAGCAGAAAGTTATGACCTACAAGAATCTACGAAAAAAGTTAGGGTTTTCATTTAAAGAAAAATCCGAAGACGTCATAACACGGAAACAATTTGACATCAAATACGTGCCAGTGCACCAACAAATGTAGTTTCAAAAACCAAAGTCAACGTGTCCGAGGAAATTTCCGAAAACTTCATCGTTCAGGAAATAATGAATTTATTCTGAAATTTTCTTCCACGGTTAAAGATCATCGTTTGTTTAGGAACACAAGCTCCAATTAGGCCGAGCAGTTTGGGACTCTTGGAAGACTGTTGTCTTAAATATTGTATGTCGCAAGATAAATTTCGTCTGTCACTAATGATTTGTTATATTTATTTTGATAATAATTCTTCATATATCTAATATCAATGTATAAAGGAGCACTTCCTTTTTTTAATCATTATACGTTAAAAAGCGAACGATAAAATTACTACAGATTCGAATTAATGCATATTTTTTAAATTATTCGCCACTTGTAGTCTTGATAATAACTTAAAAACCCTCTACTTGGGAACTAATCCTTCATGACAAGTTCGTAACATTTTTGAATTAATACATTTTGAGCAACTAATTTATCAAATTATTATTTCATTATTTTCGTTCGACTTTTTTACATAGGTATTATTAAAGGGGGTAAGAAAGTGTACTATGTGCTAAATAGCATAGGTAGCTTTTTGACGAAGCGCTTTTACCGCTTTTCCAAAACTAGTTTAAACAAGTATTGTAGCCTATGAAGGTAAAGTTGCTTAGTAAAAATCTACAATTTTACCGGCTCGAGTATTCTGTGGTGTTCAATTTATCATGAAATCCTAAAAGAGCTTTTATGCTTAACAAATTTTAGATATTTTTTCTTCGCGATAGCGTACAAGTACCATTCGCGTCCCCTGTGATAATAAGTTTCAGAGATGGTCGATGTTGAACAACTGAAGCAAGGGGTCGCCAGTGAGGTGATACGTTGTGCTCCAAATTTTTGTACCTTTTTCTTCAATGTCCAAGTCTTAAGCGGTTATATTTGTAAACTAGAGCTTTTGGTTGGTACTCGTCGTAGTTGGTTGGCGTTTGGACCCCTCCTTTGAAAGAATTTATAAGCTGTTCTTTGGCATCACTAAACAATGTACATACAATAAGCGCTAGATTTTAAGTAGATATTTAACAGTTTATTACTTTATCCTCAAAATTCTAACGCTTAATCTGAATATATGAACTCCAAAATTAATGTTGATGAATTGGTATAAAACGTTTTACTTGTATAAGGTTCACTTTAACAAAATTTAGGATAGAATAAAAATCCTGACAGCAATCATTTATTCAGTGGAATAAATTAATACTGTCGTGATTGATTAATATTACTTTTGGAGTTATTTTTCTACTGCGTATTTATTTCTCTTGTTCTTAAGATGTCGTGTATTATACATCGGTCACGCTTACTATTCAAAGTTATTATTATGAGCACAACAATAAATTTTTCTTTTACATTCTTATTTATGGAATTACAATATTACAATAATTTATCGCACACTTTGAATAAATCTACAATATACAAATCAAATGTATGATTAAAAAATAAATAAAATTACTTAATTATAGATCTAGGTACTACAATATTCAAGTGCTTATTTATGCAGATTGCAAAGTAAATTATAGCTAGACTCAAAAAATGAACAAGGAGGAATGTTATTTTTGAACTTTTATATTCGAATTAAGCGAGTATATTCAACGCATTATTTGTTGCAAAAACGAATACGTATTTCACATCATATTATTCCGTTTCAAATCCAAGTAACACAAGTAGCATAAATGTAATATTTGTTCACTTGAATGACGGATTCTCTAATAATTTTTCAAAGTAGGTTATGTAAACTTGCAAAATAGTTAACTATTGTATTCTAAGTGATCAGCACTAGAACAATGCTCCAGAGCATCAGCATTCCTTAGATGAATTCAGAACAATCCTCTAATTGCAAATCGTGACCTTATTCTGAAACATGGAATTTTCAAAAAAGGAATTCCTTGTAATTTTTCTCTAAACACCTCAACGCCAAGGAAGCAGGGTTTAGTATTCCTCAATTGAAGCAGCTACAGCACGCATTTTCTAAACCATACGGGACTAATGGGGACTTGCATTTCAAAGTAGAGTAACTTGGGATTGTTTTCAAACCTTTTGCTTCATCGAGTGTCAATATTGGCTTGAAATCAATTGAGCACAGCGTCGCTTGTAAATATGAAAGGTATCCGCTAAGTGCGCGGCGCTTCTGTTCTGGTTTGTACTACGATTGAGGGAAGAAACTGTATAAATGGACTAGAAAAATATGTATCAATTTTTTTAGCCTTAATTAAAGCTATACAATAATAGGAAATAAGTAAAAATTTAACATACATTAAAATGCGAATAAACTTCAATTCATCATTTTCTAACTTTTAATAGCAATTCTATTTATTATTATAACATTTTCTTTAAAATATAGTATAGTATAAAGTAAGAGACATCGTTATAAAACGAAGCTTTTTTTTAAACAATAATAACTTGCTGAAGTTCTAACTAGAATAACAACACAATAGAAGTAGCACTTGTGGGACATCCTATATATACCATATGTAGTAGAAGTTTCTATGCTACTCTAGACCAATTTTAAAGAATATTTAGACTAATATTTTAACCGATTCAGTTTTCTTCAAAATACTTAATCAGATGATGCAACTGAAAAACAAGATGTCTCTAGAGATTTTTTCTTCTATTTATGCAATAACATTATAGGAAAAACAGCGAGTACACAATTTTTATTCTTATCAACAATAATGGCGGAGATAACTCATTATGTTGGTTAATTAAAAGATTCTTGTATATTCTTATCTTGAATTTATTGTTTACGGTACCAATTTCCTTAATTCTCTGCAATATAATCTAAATTTAACGTGACGACGCATCATAAAAGAAAAAAATTAATGGTTGCTAGTAATTAACACTTCATTTGATTTTGACAATGTCTAATGTTGATATCGGATTATGAGTTAATAGTGCTATTTATTGAACAAGAAATTATGCTTTATTAAAATATCAGTGATCCGGGTTAAATTGATAAATCAGGAAAGATATAGTTAAATTATCAGGTGAGTTTTTAATAATGTACGATTTAAATTGACTATTAATATCACTTTGCTGTAAGTATAAACAAACAACTGCTTATATTTTTTCTTATCTATTAGGAATTCTGTATTTACTCAAATCTCGCGTTTACAACTTGAAAACAGTTTTGGAACGTCAGTATGTTTTATCTGTGTATAATAATTCTATTTATTAATTTTTCAAATGGATCAATTTAAAAGTATTCGATTATCAAAATCTTATTTACTAATTTTCCACTTTATTCTTTGCAAATGAACTTAAAAACTTTTTAATTTCGCCTAATTGCTAGTTTTTCAATTATAGGAAAAAGAACAAAGACTGCCACAGGTAATAGATTAAAAAGAGGAGCGCAATTTTTGTTAGAGATTTGTATAGAATAACCTTTATTCTTAGTTAATTTGACGATTGAAAAACCAACCCTAAGTTATGTAAATCTTTAAGAACTTCGTTCTGGAATATTTTAGAAAGTAGAAAACAAAGTAATCCAACCGATTAATTGCTTATTCGACTTATAAACTTTAATTAATTAATTTTATTAAATATGGTTACTAGCATAATTACACAATCAGTTATTAAAGCGAACGATCATAGTGTGCTTGTGAATTGATGGAATGATTAAATTTCTAATCAATCGATACATTACATTATTCTACTACTCTAAAATTCCTTTTCAAGTTTTGGTTCATATTTAACTATAAAAAGAAATTGATTGATTTGGAAATTTTGCTAATAAGAAGTCCAATTCTTAGTTTTAGCGAGGAATTGGAAACAATAAAAATAAACATATAACTAAAATTAGAGACAATAAAAACCTAATGGAAAATTCTAGAATCATCCAGAATGTTCTTTATAATAAGATAGATGAAGTAATCACAAATGACTCATTGCAGTAATCGATGTCTGGCAATTAAATTGAAAGTCGGCAATAAGTCATGGCATTGCAATTTATTACATCATGATTATGACCAATTTCTTATTCTTTACTATTCCATGATATTCTAGAATTTATCTTTCTATTTAAACAGCAGATTAAATTTCCTTAGTTTAGTTTTAATTAGAATGTTTACTGTTCGTTACTGATATGCATTTAAATATAAAATATAAATAACAATAAATAGAAAAATAAACGTTTGTTGTTAGTGTATTGTGAAATAAATATTTAAATAAATAGGTGTATATAAATCATCCTATTATTAGTGAATATAAATAAACATTTTAAAACAACTAGTTTCGTTACAATATTAAATACCTTCTGAAATTCATTACTTGTAGCTCTAAATAGATACCAAAATCTAAATATGGAGTAAACGCTGCTAAAATAATTAATACAAAAAAGATCTTTGTAAAAAGTCAAAAATTTAAAACGCCGTCAATGGCTTTAAATTAACTCAATAGCTGAATAAAAAATGCTTAAACTAATAAGCTAAACCAAACGCAACGTTTCGAAGAAAATATTTATTTCAATTTTCGACCACAATTAAGTTTTTATACCAATTTGAAAATTCAATTGACAATGAAGCAAAAACACCAACCAAGGCAAATGGATTTAAAATTTAGAAGAAATAGAATCATTTTTAGTTTATGGAAACCAAATGTTATTGAAATCAATAGATTTCCTCGAAATGCGGTTCTCATTGTTGCACTTTATGTAAGCTGTTTCCATCTTTGCAAACAATATTATGACTTGTTTCAACCAATGTTCAGCAATTTTAGATTTGAATATATATTTTGTGTTCGTTAATTCTAATTACTAATGATTTACCCCTTTTTTCAGTATTTATTATTATAAATGTACCTACACGTTTTATAAAATTTTAACTAAAAAGGGCAAGTTTATTAGTTTGAACACTAGGAATAAAACATTTGTTGTTCATAAAACTGTCAGCTAATTCCAGAAATCACATGTAAGTTCACATACTCAAAAACTCAACAAACATACGGTAGGTAAGCTCTAAACCTGTTTATTAATTTTACTGGTCCAATTATTCATACTACCGACTTGAGTACTGCAGTCAAACAGAAAATATAATCAATGCCATAGTTAAGGTATGACAAAGGTAGCTCGCGAATGCGCGAAATTTAGGGGCAACAGATTTAAAAATTTGAGACGCGCGGTGGCAGCAGCTAAAGGACAAAAAAGCGTTTGAGAACTATGCCTAGTTATTTCAGAGTTGTTCAATGAATAATTATATTATTAAAATCTAAGCAAATGACTTTAATGAGAAGCGATAATATATCTTGTCACCAAGCATCGTTGGCTCTATCCTTTTCCTACGCTTAATGTGTTTGAACATCATTATCGAACTATTTTAAGCAAAGTATAAACGCAATGTTCCTTTTATACCACTATGCAATATGGGAAATCATAGCTAAGAGACGGGGTCATATATTTCTGAAATCAATGATAATTTTTAATAAGATGTATACAGTTACAACCGCTAAAGATGCGCGCTCTTCAAAAAATTTCTGATATTAATAACAATATGAACGATTAATTGTCACAATCAAAATTGTCGTTAAACGAGCGTTTATCATGTTAAAATTCGCAGGTTAACGAGAACAGATGTTATCCACGAATTCCAAAGCTTAGCGAAGTTGTGGCCGCAGATCTTCATCAGATATAGGAGACAAAATGTAGAATCTGTAATGAAAAACAAAGAAGTCACTGAACGATAAAATTTTATAATTGGAGGGGCCATTACCTGAAGTCACTAGCGATGGAAATAACGAAAATGCATTTATTTCGGAAGGTAGCAAGCAGCTATGCCTTAACTAAGTTGGCAAACGATTTTGTATAATATGCGATCAGCTTATAGTAATTTCAGTATACAGCTTTTTAGGGATTCTCCGTTCAAACTTTATCATCACACTTATCGGTTAATATAATTTGTATCTTGTTACCGCCTTGGTTTTAGTATAAACGAAAAGTTAGTCATCGTAATCTACAATTAATAAATTACCATAATTCATTTTAATAATTGCTAGTACAAAACTAAAACTTACCCACAATAATATAAAAACGAACATTAGTTTGAGAACTACTGTGTGGATGTAGTAATGTAAACAAAACCTACCAAAGTTCAACGGGAGTTTTAGATTACAATAACATTGATAATGTCATCTTATTTGAACAAGTGTAAAATCAAAATAAAGATCGTTAAATTCCTTTCAAGTTTAAAAATAAGGCACACATTCTATCACTAAAATAATTATGAAGAGTAATTTCGTTTATGTTTCTCAATTAAAACTCTAAATTTTTCGCATCATTATTCACAATTACTTATTAAAAATATCGCTATAAACTTGGTAACTATTAGACAAAAACTAGTTTTATGAAGTGTGATTTACCGCAGTGCTTTTGGTTTGTCACCATTAATGAATTAATTAATAAACTACTCAAAACGAAAAAGGAGCCACTTGAAAAAAATGAAATAATTTTTTTTGTATAATATTTTTCAACTAGATTATGGTTGCTCGTTTCTTTG
>JAHWXV011064313.1:0-12502 GCA_024586415.1 Phrixothrix hirtus | reverse complement strand
AAGGTGAATATTTTGAAAAACAATAAAACAGTTTGTTCCAAAAAATTTGTTTTCTTTCCTAGTTTTTGTAACTACTTAAAAGGCAACCCTCGTATTGTGAATCATATACTTTGTACTGCTATTAATTATTCAAATGAGGCAGATGTTACCTGATATACGCGGGGAAGCTGTAAGATTTTCTCACTTTCAATTATTGAGCAACGTTAATGGCGTTACAAGTCCATCTCTAGAATTTTCTGTTTCATTGTCTGATTCGCTTTGATACGGATTGTCATGCCTTCACTATACTATCATAAAATTCACACATAAATATGTAAATGCTAGAAGCCGTTTCATTAACAGCCTTATTCTAAAACTTCCAATTTAAATACTCTAGTCGCCCATTAAAACGTCTAAGTGAGGCCTATAATGCAGTCTAATTACAAAAAGTAGTAACGATATAATAGTTAATTTTCCCAGGAAATTGCTTAGCTTCTATATAAATAGGTTCAGGTAAACAACAACGAACTGTTGTATGTATACACTCATATTGTTTGTACTAACCAAATCCTTAGTCGGGCACGTAATTAATTAAAATTCCTAAATTTATATGAAACTAAGACAAGAGATGCCGATTAGCTAGTTTCCATGATGAGGTATATTAATTAGCAAGGAAAAAGTTAAGTTAGAGCATACTGGTTACTGTCTACCTAACTTTCACACGTGAAATCAAAATATCTAACTTTGGGCAGATTATCAAGTACACTCATAATACTTCAGCATACGTTAAGACCTAAACAGTTTCTAGTACCCTGTAAAACTCTCATAACTTTTTAAGTGCATCATATACAGTTTTACTTATAAGTTTAGTTTAGCTTGCAAAACAAAATTTTTATGAATTACCAAACTACTTCTCTCTGTTAGTTTGTTTAACGCTTATATAATTAAACTAATACAAATTAAAATGGGAAGTATTGTAACTATTATTGGTAATTTTGTAATTTACTACTGAAACAAAGAACAAATTATTTTAGGTCTTTTTTTCTAAATATTGTATTATCGATTACGTTATAGTACTCTACTGCGTTGTTGTATGACCTATTAAGAGATTAATTATATAGTTTCACATCTAGCATTCGAGTTATCGTGATCAAACTTTTAGACTATTATTTTATACTATGGGATACTAAAATTCTTTGCATTAGGCATCCTATTGAATACTTGCAAGATGTAAATCCCAAATTAATTTTGAGCTTTTAATCAAATATGCAAGTATACTAAACAATAACCTACTGAGGTAGATAAAACAGAAATCACAATAGTTATAATTATTTTGGTGAGTGGAATATTCGTAAATTTTAATGCTCTACGCTGACATCGCCGCTGAATTATTATATCAATGCTTACAAGGAAGTGGACCTAGATGCACATCTCTGATTTCGATAGTTTTGTATATCACAATGCTCTTTGGCGCTAAATAGACCAAACATCTACTTGTATTTAACCACTTAGGAGTAAGGCTGTGAAGTAATTACAAATAATTAACAATCCCTTTATTTAGCTATAATTAATTGAATACCAAAAGTTTGATGGTAACTGGTTCATTTGAAATTTGTCAGTCTCAGATTAATGGTGTTATTTGCATTTTATAATTAACGCGTATAATATAAATAATAAAATATATATTAAGTTAATTATGGATGGATTTACTAACTAAATGTTTCCTTAAAATATAGTTATATAAAAATGAGACGTGTACATTTAATAAGGCCTACAAGCACTAAAATTCCGACAAGAAATATTTTCCTAAGTTTGGAGAAAACGAAAAGTAATGGTTATGATCCTTCTAAATAGTCATGTACGAGAAACAGACAAAGTGCGTATAAAAATGGAGAATTTAACGAAATATCCGAATTATAACGCATACGAACTAAAGTGAAAGAAACAGTTTTCAAAGCGAAAAATTAGGGTTAGGGAAGATATTTAACGGAGCTGATTGTCAGGGAAACGCAAGATCCCCATTTAAGACCAACATCTCCAAAGTAAGTAAATTATTGACGCAAGCATGGTAATGGAAGTAGCTGCTATATAGTTCTTGCAACAGCAAACTGCATGTCAAAGTCCAGCAATGACCTATTAGATACCAAACCGAAGATTCAATTGTAATAAATACTTATTTACTTGCAATTGAAATCGCCAAAAAGCAAATGCCTTTCTTTGTGACACATTTTTTTATTGAGCAATTAAACCAATCAAAAGGAGCAACATTGAAACGATGCAGAAAACATCTCATGTAAGCGAAGTTGGCAAATTGGTAAATAATTTAAAGTCAGTAATTGCAAATAATATTCATTTGAATCCCAATACTTGAGATAGACTTTTCAATAACTCAATAATTAAAAATTTCTATTTTAAAAAATTTTCACACCGATATACATTTAATAAAACATTTATATATCGCGCCCTGAAGCTAGTCAATGGAATTGATTTGTGTATTTGAATGGTTTATGCACATTTTTTTCTAATTTTTTAGGGATATCATATTTATGTACTTAATTAATAAAGTATTCTTTCTAAATCTAATCAAATTTGGTCCTATTTAAAATAAATAAAATAAATTGTGCCGCTACGATAAATGTTCCTCTTCTTAGGTCATTGATATTTTTGGAAGGATAGATTTAAGGTACCTGGAGTTCTTTTTAAAAATATAAATATATCGAGCTCGCCGTGTTGTTCATTCTTGACAGCCATGCATACCATTAATAAAATAACTACTAAGAAATCAAAACAGGCTAGGAAGCAAACGTTAATTTTCCTTATATTTTGTTGAAAACAATTTAGATTAAGTAGCAACTTTTATGTCAAGGTCTATACGTCGCGAATATACAAGAAGTCGTATTTAACATATTTCGAATGAAATTATTTTGATAATTCCAATTTTTTCATTTAATTATTTATTGTTCTTTGTGATTTATTTAACTATTTGTTGTACGAGTCAGGCTTATTAGTTCCAGTAAAAATAAAAGCTCATGTTTACTTTTAAACTATATATGATAAACCGCTCTTGCCTCATGTACCTTTGGCAACCTTGAGGGCATACTTGGGGGAGAATTTTCATTAAAAAAATCTTATATGTATTTAGCATATTACGTTATATGCCAACAAAGGCCTCACTTGTGCAAAATTGTAAGTTTTCTTGTAAGAAGTAATTACAATCATTACTATTAAAAAACTGCACCGATGATTCCCCAAAGTATGATGTCATTTTGTAACAGATATACTATTTTTTTTCAGTTACTACTTAAGATTGTTTAGGATATTAGAAACATTTTGTAGCCGATTGTTTTTCTAAATTTGTAAAAATCGCCAAAATATAGTAAGATATAGAATTATTCCGACGAGCCTCGCCCATGAACTCATTTAACAAGTGCAGCCAAGAGTTAAACAGTGGGTAAGATTTTGTTTAGTAATTTGTCCAACTTTTATTTTTCTCTAATTTAGTGGGTCTCTAGGAACGATTGCTGTTCTTGAATATATTCACCTTAAGAAGCCTATATAGTGCAATTCTATACCTAATTAACAGAGGTCCTAGTACCCTTCGCTGCGATGTATGACTGACAAGCGATAAAGATATACCCATTACAATCAGGCCGCTACTAGAATGTAACAAACTGGTTTCCCTATCCTTCCATCATTGGAAGTGCCTTTTTAGTATATGCGTGCAATATCAGCTTGCATTGTGCTACTTGTTACGTTTCTGGCATTAATTAAAATTGAGGATTTCCCGTGTTCAAAATATAAAATAAAGCTAATATTTGCTTACACTGTTGACTAGCTAAGTATGGATAATTGATCGCAGTGACGCTTTTACTTGATCTTATGTAATACAGAAAATAGCTAGCTTAAGTGACTCCTAACGACAGAGCACAGTTATAATAAATCATAAAAGCAGTACTAATAGGTTTCTTATAGGCAATGTTAGAAGCACTCCTCTTCATATTGTGATCGTAAACCAGTTGCGCGTGCTTCAAGGTTTGGCCAATACACTAGTATCATAATATACTATTAATCCGTCATTAGATAATAAATTTCAAAAGGTCAATGCCCTTTTCTCTGCCATCATGATTGATGAAAAATCGAAATAAAGCAATTTTAATATGATAAAGTCGTAATTAATATACAGCAATGTTTTCAATTAAGGTTAATTAAAATGTTGATCGTTATCTTATCAGATTAACAAAACTAGCAGAGATTATTAGTCGATTTGATAGCACTCGCAATAACAAAATAAGGGACACGGCCTTAAAAGGTCACATTGCTTTTGAAATCTCTAATATTGAAAGGAGAGTTACTTGAAGCAATTATAGATACTCTGACATTAAGCGTGTTTTTAACTAACTCAAATAACGGTTTGAAAATTCGAACATCCGAAATGTCGTTTTTACATTGCTCGAGAACTAGATCTAGTATGTTTGGAAATCAGACAACCTTATTCGAACACCGATTTCATGCACCTATTCGTCAAGTAGTGCAGCAAGTTACAGTTGAACAACTAGTGTGTTATAACCTAAAATTACAAAAATTTTCGGAACTGTAGTGAAAAATATACATTGATTATTTTTGGTTATAAAACCAAATTATTGTATTAAGTGCGTAAGTACGGTATTTTAAAAGGTAATCGTTTGAACAAGTAACCCAGAGTGTTTGAACCTATTCGAACAGATTACGCTATAACTAGTAGAGTTAGTTAAAAATAAACTCATTAGAAGGTGCCATAAAATAATGTAGAGGACATCTGATAACAAAAATAATTTAGGTGTATGAGTAGAAATGAGCTTTTCTACAATAACCTTAAAATATGTCCAGAGACATTTTGTTATTGTAAATTTTATGCAACTAGATGTGATTTTGTAAAGGACATCGTCCTACAAGAGGCTGAAGTATAGGATATTATGATGCACTAAAGTGCCTCTATTAATCCTGGGTGTGAAAGAGAAGGAGGCGGTTTATTTCGCTAGTGACAGCGACACCAATAATCTCTTGAGGGGTTAAAAAGCACTTTAGTCGTGAGATATATACAATATATTTTGCACTTTTATCAAATTATTTGAAATCAACAGGGGCGAAGAAAAATGCCATGATTTTGACATTGACGTATTATTCAAGTTAACAACAAATGCTTCACGGCAAATGGTATTTAAATTTTATTTACAAAGCACTAAAGTGATACTTTCAGCAATATGTAATTTTAATTGGTTAATTCTTTTTGTTTATGTGAGATTAAATTTATTCTAACGTTCCTAGGACTAAAGTAAGGATTAAATCCCTTGAGATTAAAAGTGTCATTTTAGTGTTGGAAACAAAGGACTAAATGTAGCATTTTAGTCCCACTAGTGCAAAAAAATTACAAATAAAAGCAGTACTAGTAGAAAAACAATGCTATTAAAGAAATTAAAGAAGAATTGACTAGAGTGTTGCACGAAATATTACAAATAATGCCTATTCAGGTTATACACAAACAATGCTTTAAATAGAATGTAATGAACAACCAAATTGATGGAACGTGATCTGGATATTGGAGTATTTCTATGTTTAATAGAATATAATAGTTCATATAAATTATATAATGATAACATTTCAATGTCAAAAGAAGCTAATGAGAAATAAACCTCCATCTACCATTAAAACAAACGTCAGAAATATTGTTTTATGAATATAAATTAATCATAAAGCACTTCTTTTAGGCAAAATTTGTTACATTTCAAGTTTAATGCTATAATGTAATGAAATGACGATTTGATCTGTGGATGATGTTTACTTCGTTGCTATTGGTTTGCTATTAATAATTAATTTGATAGCGTGCGTTAACTTTAAATTATGCAACAAACATAATATTTTAAACTGTTTATAAGATTTTGAATTTTAAAGGTTGTTTCCACCTGTCAATATGTTAAAAGGGTCGAGTAACTTTCTAAAGATTGCATAGGATTATCCTATAACGGTACCTTGCTTCCTTATATTGATTTTTGCATGAGCCAAAGCCAGAATAAAGTTTAACAAACATTTATTACTTCAAATATAAATAAATGATATACATATACACAAATTTTCATTAACAATGAAATTTTAAAGCTAATTATTAACAATTTTTCTAATATCAGCCCTTTAACCTTTGCTACGTGATTTTCGGCGTTATATTATAGCAACTTAGCGAAAAATAATAAAATTTAAAATTTAATTCTGTTAACATTATTTAAATGGAAACAAATGAAAATTTTATTTCTTCACTGTTTTAATAATGTTGGTAAATTTTCACTTACTTGACGTCCAATTGTGTTTAGTAAATAGCTCGCAAATTCAGATTATTGCGTTCTTTTCTTGTTGAATTTGGTGAATAGAGTTATTCAAATTTCTTTGACCTTGGATCATGTATTTTTACTGCCTT
Organism: Phrixothrix hirtus; assembly: GCA_024586415.1. NCBI lineage: Eukaryota > Metazoa > Arthropoda > Insecta > Coleoptera > Phengodidae > Phrixothrix > Phrixothrix hirtus. The sequence goes on along the minus strand of JAHWXV011064313.1, from coordinate 6,078 downwards.
GTGCTGATTTTGGAAATGACGTCTTCGATGGGCTTGTACCAGTAATTAAGATACCAAGCACTATTTATCAACTAATTAATTTCTTTACCTTGCACTGGACCTACAACACTTGAATTAAAGCTGGAACTCAGAGACTTCGATTTCTGATGGTGCAGGATCTTCTGTAACTTTTCGTCTCCATAACTACGTCCTTTTAACCAATCCTGTCTAAGAGTTTTAAAAGCTTGTCTGTTTCTGTCTATTACAGAATACGCTAAACTTCCCACGGTTTCTAGTACTACTTTATTGTTAAAAAACGGCTCTTATAGCTTATAATACAAGGGGTATCTAGGTAAATCCAAAACAAGAATTGCAACAAATACAGAAAGACGGTATTGCTATTAAGAAAAAGTAGCTTACATGCTGCATAAGCAATATTATAGTCATTAATCAGCAGAATAATACGCATATATTTAAACCTAGATCATCTCTATAAAGCACAGAAGGACCACGTTACTAGATGAATACTTTAGATTCAAGCTTACCAAAATTAAGCGAAGTAAAGGTATTTTCAATAATTCGTACAGAAAATGCATCTTAACGTTTAACATTAAGTAAAACAGCATTTTTTGCACACCATTTTGCCGATATACAAAATACCCAAAAGATAAATCAAATGAAATGTAGTGCATCTGAACTGCTTATTACAAAGTAAAAGATGTATGAGTTTAAAAGGCACAACAATCAGATTAGGTGAACCTGTCATATTGGAGTATTTTAATAGAGAAAATGTGAAATTTGATTTTTAAAAGCTCAATTAGTTACAAAATGTTTGCGTCTAAGACTTCGAAGCAAATGAGTATAATCACATTTTCCAGTAAATAAAACAGTTAGTCCTTGAAAAATTTATGAGAGTTTGCTTCACTATCATTAAATTACCCATTGATTGCGGCGCCCCTATATCAACTAGCGCAGCATAATTCCTTTTACTTCAATATCCATTGAATCTACAAGGGCCACTGTTTTAACATCGGGACAGAAGGAAATGAACCTGTTTAGAATTTTAAAAAAAAATGGAATATTGCTTTTCAAAATATGCATCTTTATACTCTATCCATTTTGCCATGCCACTAAAAAATAATTCTCATAACATTCTTTCCACTCAATGATCGGTACACCAAAATTTCATTCTTGAACGTTTCAACTGCGTCGTCAGGTGTTGAAAATTGTTGACCACGTATTTAAAACGTAAAAAAATCATTAGGACTTAAATCGAGACCATAATGAGGATTAGACATTAATTTCAGTTTCCGACTGGCCAAATAGTTCACAATTTGGCATGCTGTGTGTGAGCTTGTCGTGATGCTGAATCATGCGTTGCTTTTTATTTTCTTTTTGCACTTTAGAGAAAGTATGTGGTAAACGGATGGTTGTATTCCACACATTATTTACAGCTTTACAGTCTTCTAAAGCTACAGTAGTCACATAACCAGTTTTTGATTCAAAACAAGCGATCATATGTTTGGAAACACTGCGAGCACGAACAACTTTAGTTGAATTTGCTTCATTTTAAAACACCTAAACAGTTGACTATTGTTTAATTCGTTTCATGTTTATCGGTATACATTCTACTTTTGTCACCACTGGTAGTGTTGTATACCAAATTTGATGTACCTAAGTTGAACCATTTAAGTGTTTTTCGGCATCATTTGACACAAACCTATTTTTAAGCTCCATTCAAATTTTGGGGAATCCATCGTGAACATAACTTTTTTACATTAAAGTAATGTAGAATTTGATACGTTTGTTTCAATTTTATGCCTAAGAATGATTGAATTTCGCTATAAGTCACATGACGATCTGAATTCATCATTTCTCGTGAGGCATCAATATTTTCTACTGTTTTTGATGTCGTTAGTTGGTCTTCGCGAACGTCTTCACTAAGGTTACTGCGATCGAATTTAATTAGTAGATACGACCAGGACGCAATTATTTTTGATGGTACCTTAGCGATACATTCCTTTTCGTTTTTTTTTTCAATCGAAAATTAAACAAAATTATTACTCAAAAATGCTCATGATATAAATTTGCATTTTTCCTGAGTTTTGTTTACTTTAAAATTATTCTGTAATAAAATGGCTCTCTATATACGCCCTTTCTGTCACAATTTTTTGGTAATAGAGATGTAAAACTTTACGAATGCTTTATATCAATTACCCTGAGATCTGCAGTGTCGCACCATCCTAAAATTTAAACAAGGTCCCTCGTAAAGTTAAAAATTCAAATAATAACAAGAACAATGTGTTTGTACCTGTGTAATGTAATATAATAGTTCGTTTAGTCTATTATTAATTACTCTTGTGTTATGCCACCTTTAAAATTCCATGTGTTGGGAAATATCGACTTTAGTTATGATCTATTTCAAAACAAGAGATTTTGCGTTAGTAAGAATATTTTACCTCATAGTCAAAAGTTCATTCGCATTTAGCAATATTTTAACATACAACATGGCGCCGATCCAAGGTTGAATTTCGCTATACCAACATTATGTAGCTTCCATGGATAGCTGGTTAATTATCACAGTTGTTGACTTTAGCAAATCGGTTGGTTTGATTTACAAAGAAAATTCGGACACCGTTGGTCAACGAATAAAGGCGTAAAAATTTGTAACGCGCGAATTTAATTAATGCTCTTGTTTTAAATTCTTCTTTTGGACAATTTTAATGAAAAAAGTTAAGTGACCTGTGCATCGATGTCATTTGTGAGTAGGTATTTTCTCTTAGATTTAGAACTATAATCGCGTTTTCTAATAAGGAGAATTATTAAGTAGTATCTTTCGATAACTATTGAAGCGTATAGAATGCTTTAGCATCCTAAGTGCGGATTCATCAAGTTTGGGAAGAACCCAGCGCAAATAATTGAAGGATTGAATTCTTTAATCATGGTGTGTATAAATTAAAGTAAAGTAAGTTCTAACCTCGCCTACAATGTATTTTACCGTTATATATTTTTTTATTGCCGTCTCAAACGACACAGCATCATCTCAACCAGAGGAAACGCTCCAGAAAACTGCAATGAATGTGATTCCAGTCTCTATTGCATTAGTGTTATTATATTTTCTTAATGCTCTAGAGATTCAATCATTTTAATATTTATTGAAATCTTAAATTTTAAAAAATTGAAACTGTCGCGAACATATCAAAATGTACAGATCTGTTGTATTTAATATTTATTTATTAACGTAATGTGAAGGTAAAGATGAGCCTAGAATTAATAACTTATGTATTCAAAGAACTGCAATTACAGAATCTTTATCTGAAAACAAATTTTTAAATTATGTTAGCGGTTTTTACCATGCAAAATTGAATTCATTTTATGCTTATGTAATAACATCCTTAATCTTATTGTGCCTATTGTGCATTGTTTTCTTTATAATTTACGAATTTATAAAAGTATTATTTTTATTCGTTAATTTATTAGATGTACAGCTGATTTTTGGAATGACAACTGTCGCGTCACATTTATACATTAGGGAAATTAAGTGAATTTCTCATATTCAAACATATGAAATACTTGAACAGTGTTCATCAGTTGTTAGAGGTCACACTCCACTGCTTAATTTGAAAATGTGAAGCAACCTATGAATAGTCATATTCAGGGCGAATTTAAAGGGATCTCCCCTTTAAATTAAAAGTTCTATTTTAAGCATTAAACCTTTGTAACATTAACTATAATAAAGTCATGGCAATCATTTATATACACAAGAAACCAAAATCTTTGCCACTTCTGTTAATAGTTCACCTAAATTGATGACTTATACACTTACTGCATTTTGACGCCCTGCCATACCGTTGGCGTATTCTAGTTTTTCTCCAAATGTAAGACTCCATAACAGCGATCTACAGGGTTCTTGCCACTTTTCCATCCATTTTGCAGTAAGTCTGAAGACAGTGGTGTCCGCTTCTCTTGAACTATCATAGACCTACGCTTTTCTATAGAACTCACGAGCGCCTTCAGTGCGGCTAGTCAGGTAGCGACTTAAATTACTCGGAAACGGCTTTCTCATGTTCTAATACCTAACTAGATCAAGTCCTAATCAAGTCGCATAATTCAACACTTTTTAGTAAATTATTGTCTCTGATGTGCCGATGCTTATAGTGTTTGAGTGGGTTCCATTTAAGTTTATCGATAATTCAGCAAATTGTTCTTGAGAACACTCGCTATACAATCTTGGCGTCGTGCAACAAACTTCTTGGGTATGTCTTAAACTAACTCAAAACGATGATGTTATTTTTCTCATTGTCTACTTGTTTTTCTATGATTGGATAGAAGAGTACAAAAATTAAAAATTTTGACACCAACTGCTTAATTACATTCCCAGTTGCACGAAGTCCCTCAGGATATTTCTTCATATAAATGAGACAGGTCCCACTTATGACTCTACGCGACCTCCACAAACACAAATAAGGCTATAAAACTGTGTATAATAAAATCAGAATGTTACATGTAGACAAATATATAAAAAATTAACTTTAAGCTATACATCAATTAAGCTGAAACTAGTAGTTGCAAACAATGACAGGTTGGTGTGGTGGTTAATATGTTTACTTCTACCCCCAACGCAAGCGACTTCAAATCCAATCAAGGACACGGTTACTTTATAGTGGAGATAAGTTTTAATATTTTTTTTCTTTTTAGAGAAGAAACAAAATCCTAGGTCTCGTGTCAATGCGATATTAGGGACGTATAAAATTCGCTACTGGGATGGGGGACATCTAATTCGGCAAAATTCTAATAGACATGGCGAAATATCCGTAGCAATTGAAACAAGAATTCTAAGGGACATTTCGCCACAAAACAAATAAATAAACAAACCTACAAACAATTATGATTCAATATTTCATTTAACATTTATACTAATAAACAAAGTTTTGAAAACTTTAATAACAACCTATAACATATATAAGTATATATATATATATATGAAAGGCCCCCACTTATGTTTCAATAAACTATTCTCCCCTAAACTTTTTCGCAAATATTACTGAATCGCCCTGTATATATTATAGTAGAAATCTCTTTTAGAAAAGCACCGCGTTAGTGTGGCAAATATATAAAAACCTTTGATTTGTAGTACTCCACGTTGGGCTGCACAATATGTAGAATATCTGCTTTTGAACAGACCGATCCAACAATATTAAAATTAATTTTGTATCTTGTGATTGCTAAATTTAGATAGATTTATTTATCGCTACGTTTGGTTACCTAATCTTGAAGTTCTATTTACTTTGTGTTGAACAATTTTCCTACCTGTCTTTGGATATGCTGCAACTCACCCTGCACTTTGCTATAAGATGAGAACGCTACATCATATCACACTCAATATCAACAATAATAATCAAAATATCTATTCAATTCCAAATTTTTGAAAGAAAAATAATAAACTTAATCAAGATTATAATTAAAAATCATATTTATAAACGACAACATTTATTTAAATTCAAGTGAAACAAAAAAATTCAAAATTCAAAAAGCATATCAATTCAAATAATCTTCCTTGGGTTCTTTAGTTATCAGACAAGTGTATAATAAACAATAAAAGAAATCATTCTTAAACATTTAAAATTTAAATGCTAAATTTGAACTAAATTCAAAATATTTGTCAATGCTTTAAATTAACTTGAATTTACTCTATCAATCAAAAACAAATTTAGTCTATAAATGCAACCTGTTTTAAACATCATTTATTGAAATTGTTAAATGATCGTAACTGTAGTTTGTAATCAATCACTTTTATAGTTACAGTTCACTAATATTTATGTAGTTCTGAGAGTTTACATACTGTGCCTCGGATACTTCTAAGTTCCTTTGTACCTGTTTAAATTGTCAGAGATCCCTTTAGTCGCACGAGGGTTGCCTTTTATGTTGTTACAAATGACCACTAGATGTCGCTAGTGTAATAAGTTATTGCCACATTTGTAAAATTTGACATTTTGTAGTGTAAAATCCGTGGTGGCTTAGAAATTGACAGAGTAGTTTGTTTACAGTGCGTGTTTAAAGAAAGTAATTTTGTGAAAAAATGGAAATTACTCGTGAAGG
>JAHWXV011064127.1:0-13964 GCA_024586415.1 Phrixothrix hirtus | reverse complement strand
TTTTAATAATTTATCCGACTTCATTATTGACAAAAACAAATTGGAGTACATTATATGTAAGTATTGGTATGACCAGCAGTGGAAAGTAGTTTTTTTCGGAGAACCATTGTTGCTCTCACTGTAGTTATAAAAATCGTCTTTTACAGAGTAAATTAAAATTTACATACATAAAACCAATAAGCGTAAAAAAATTAAACAAGTATATATGGACTAAACTCAAAATGTTTCACTGGTCTAAAAAAAACCAATCACATATTAAGGACCAAGAGGAAGTTCCCAAAAGTATAAATCTTTGGATCGCTACAAAGCGTTCACCGATATTAAATAACTTTGTCCTTAGAACGAAATAACGTTATACGAGATAAGGCCACGAACCTATCTTTTCTTCGGCTTTTAAAAGGTACCCAAATTAATTAAGTCTACGTTCCAGAGCCTGCCAAAAGTGTTAAGCAAAATAACCCGTGGACGTCACCAAAATATCACAACTAGCATGGAAGTCGCAGTATAACCTTCCTCTGAGGCGTCGCAAAAGTCATGAACTTGGTAGATACATCATCGAACCCGTGTTATAGGACGAATTAACGCATCATTCGTAATTGCTAACGACTGAAGAAAGTCTACCCATATAGATGAAAGGGCAGGCGGAAGGATGTAGTTCTAGATGGGAGGTCATACCCAAAGTTGCTGCATGAAATATTTTGCCATCATGGCAAGATGTGGTGACCACCCACAACGGTGGTACATTTAACCATTTTACGATAAAAAATTTGGCATTTTGCCGGCGCTGGAAGGTAAGAGGAAGAGAGGGAACGTATTTTAAAGTTATCAGAATCAGGATTCCAACAAAGTCCAAGTATCGATATTGAAGGTATTTCTGAATGTGGAAGCAACTAAGCGGGTTGATGCTCATGAAAGGCTCAGCGAAATTACTAATTTATTTCTACAAATTAGAGCAGTCATGGGTAAGTATGCTAATAAAGATAGATTTAAATGGAGTGGTTGTTAAGAGAGAATTCACCTGCAAAGATGTTATCAACGAAAATATCGTCCTGTAGCAGTTTTAAGACTCCAAGAAAAATTTTCCTTCATCGCTAAATAGTTGTTTTAGAGTTCGAAGGGTAACAAAGGGTGACGAAGTTACACCGTGAGTAACAGTAATTCATACGAAAATTTGTAGCATCGCTTGGAGACTCGCCTCACACAATACACTGGAAGGTTGATTGTTGGGATTTATAACAATCTAGCGACATATTTGTCTAATATCGCAGGTAAAGATAAGAGAGAATAGTTGAAAGCCAATAGTAATATCAGTGATCAACAATTGCAATTTCAGCTCAGTGCACAATAAGGGGTTTAATGAAACTCCAGTGCACTAGCATTAAAAATGACTCGGCTTGGAATTTGATTAATTTTTTTATTCATACGTGTGACATGGTTAAGACGAAGACACCTCTCTGTATCTCAGTTATTTTTGGAAGTATAAATTCGAATTTTGGTACAGAGGCAGAATTTTATAAGCTACATTTTTTAGGGTTCTCAACTTAAATGTGAGGTGTAAACCCATCCTACTACGATTTCGCAAATACAGCCAATTCTCGATATTTCACGAGGTGACAAGATATCGAAAAAGTTACTAGAAAAATTAGTTTTGAATCTTATTTTAATCCCATATACCGAATTTCAGGACGAAATTCGAATTTTGACATTTTTGTCATTTTTACACCAAGACCGAATTTCTTATCAGTTGTCTCATTTAGCCAGCTATGGAAAAAATAATAATATTGTCTACTAATGTCAATTGGCTATTAATTGTATTAGTAAATAACCTTAAAATGACACCTCTACGTCTCAATTTAGAAGAAAAAATTGAGATAATCAGATTATTTGGTGACAATGTTAGAAGTAGCAGAGAAGTTGCGCAAGAATTCAACTTAAGACATCCTCAGAAAATACCTATTCGACATGGAACTGCAGCAGCTGTGAATTCACGTTAAACTGGGAGTGTATCAAAAATTCCGCTAATTGACGGTCCCATTCGAAATCGAAGACATAATGATGACATTATTTTAGCTTTAACTCGTGCCGATCCTCAAATGAGTTTACGTCAAAGGGCTTTACAATTGAATGTGAGTCGAGAAAAAATTAGACAGTGCCTTGTTCGTTACAAACGTTGCACACGTTGAGAGAAGGTGACGAAATAAAACGGTTAGATTATTGTCTTTGGGCACAAGGAAATTTTTTGAACGATCGAGATTTTTTAAAGAAAATTATGTTTACTGATGAGGCAACGTTTACTAATAATGGAGTAGTGTCTTCCCAAAATTGCAGATACTGGTCTACAGAAAATCCTCACTGGACTATTAATTGCAAAGATCAATATTTACAAAAAGTCAATGTTTGGTGCGGCATTTTAGGGGACAGAATACTCGGTCCATTTTTCCTTTTCAACACCCTAAACGTGCAATGAATATTTAATTTCTTTGATAACCAATTCTGGGATATTATTGAAAATCTACCCTCAACGTGCAACAAGAAATGTACATGCAACTAGACGGTACTTCCATTCATAATTCTCGATTGGTTCAAGAATGGTTAAACCAACATTTCCCCATAGGCAGAAATAGTTTACTTCAACCTCCCCGTTCTCCGGATATTTCACAACTTAACTTTTATTTCTGGGGTACTATTAAAAATAAGATGTACAAATCAAGGCCTCAAAATCGGGAAGAGCTTTGTGAAAGAATAGTTGAAGCCTGCCCTGAAATAAATGTAGCAGAACTGGGGAGAGTTGCTAAACACAATCGAAAGAGAATTGAGAAATGCATCAGGTGGGCTAGGTGAAGGAAGCCACATTCCATAATTTTACGTTCTTTGATGCCTCAATACTAGCTATTTTTCTGTAATTGTTCCAGAGTAATTGTGTTTCATAAATATCTTTTATTTGCTTTTTATTTTATTATTACCAATATTTACTTTTCCATGGCTGGACAGTGAGACAACTGATAAGAAATTTGGACGGCGTAAAAATGACAAAAATGTCAAAATTCGAATTTCGTCCTGAAATTCGGTATATGGTATTAAAATAAGATTTCAAACTAGTTTTTCTACTAATTTTTTTTGATATCTCTGTCGCATCGTAAAATATCGAGAATTGGCTATATTTGCGGGTTTACAACTCACATTTAAGCTGAGAACCCTAAAAAATGCAGCTTATAAAATTCTGCCTCTGTACCAAAATTCGAATTTATACTTCCAAAAATAACTGAGATACAGGGGTGTCGTCATCTTAACGATGTCCCGCTGTGTATGAATTTTGGTAACCATTTTCACATACGAGGTGCAACACAGAAAAACGGGACTGTTCCTATAAATGAGTATACATATATAATTAGTTACTCGCGACGTTATCACCTTCAAAGTAGTTCTCTACAGCATTCACACACTTGCTGCCATTGCTGGTAACATTTCTGTAACTGAGTTTTTGGAAGGTCCTTCAGGAGCGTCTCGTTTTCGCCTGAAAATCTTTAACAAAAGAAAAATGGGCTCTCTTAATGCAAGACTTAACTTTAGGAAATAAAAAAAGCGTCATAGGAAGCCAAATCAGGTGAATAAGGCGGATACTCTAACATATTAATGTTGCTGCTAGCCAAAAACTGCTTCATAGATATGACTATGAGCAGGTGCACTGTCCTGGTGCAACAACAATTTATCACTCCACAACTATGGTCTGTTTGTTCTAATCTTTTCACAAAATCTTTTCAGTATCTCAATGTAGTTGTGCTGATTAACAGCTTGACCACTAGGAACCAACTCAATCATTATAATTCCTCTAATGTCGAAGAAAGCAAGCAACGTTTCCTGGAATTTGAACTTTGACATCCGAGTTATTTTTGGTCTTGGGGATTCTGGATACTTCCACTGCATCGGCTGGCGCTTACTTTCAGGGCCGTAGGTAAAAATCCATGTTTGGCCACAAGTAAGATCAGATTCCAAAAAATTTGGCTAATTCTTGATGCGTTCTACTCCCGACTGGCGCTACCGGTCGAGTCCAAACTCGCAGTACGGTTAGAAGAGTGGTGCGGCATAACGTGACCAAAACATTTTTACCAACTCAACTATTTTTGCAAGTTATGCACTCAATCCCGTATTTTTGTGTCGCATTTCGTATGTATGGTATAATCCTAAGAAAATTTCAATGTCTAATTTGGCAGTAGGTCTGTCTTTAGCTTTCCTTGTTTGCATTGTTAATAATAAGGTTTACCGTTTTGTCTATGAAAAAGTACTTCGAAATCTTCTGATAGAGTATCAATTCACAATTCACAATTCACAATGTGAATTATCAATGTGCACAAAATTGTAGTGATTACACTTCTGATTTCGCATTAAGACATTAAATGCAAAAAATATTCCACTAATTTCTAAAGTTAGATTGCGTTGGCTTCAGGAATGGATAACATGCACTGAGCAATGGTGAAATGGTGAGTTTCACTGAGCCAACTAGAAAACTTGATTTCGATCAGTATCAGTACAAACAATCTAAGCGGATTAAAAATGATGAATATCAGGGCTCATGTTTACCTGGTACATTGAAAAAATTTTATAATCCAAGCATTCATGTAAAATTCACTAAAGCAAGGTATGCCGTTACAATTTAGCAATGGAAATTTTAGATGAAAAATTTACAAGAGATATATATTTAAAAGCATGGATTCGTGCTTGAAAGGACGTACACGTGAAAATTAATAAATTAATTATTGTTAATGATCCGTAGCAAACATTTAAATATTCACAAGTACATGTGTAATAATATATTATTGCAAAAATCAGCTACGGAAACTTAAAAATTACTATTACACATTTTAACAAATCGCCATATTGGTAACCAAAAACACCATGTCGTCCAGTCTCGTAGAGTTACTTATGACGTCGCTTTAGCGAGTACTAGTTTACTTTTCAATAGTCGGAGATAAAACAGGTTCATGCAACGTTGTTGCACATTGTGGACGCTATTGATGTAATGCTGGTTTACTCAAATTCCTACTCTGTGAGCCATTTGTGTCCTAATTGGTTGTTTGGTCTGCGGATAAATTATTTAATGTAAAGTAACGCTAGTAGCATTCAAAATATTTTTACTTTTTGAAACTACATCGTATACATTTATTTTATTTTTCGGCCTGTGTAACTGTTTAGTTTTACCCTGTATAAATTTGTTTTATTACATAATTCAGTGCATAATATTTGATAGCCTATGTTTTTACGTAAATCTTAATGTACCTAGTACCTGATTATAACTGTTTTTTAGTTTACCTTTAATTGCTTATTTGAATTAAGTTTGCAAGACGTAAGTACTTTTACGCTTAGCACTGAAATTTTTGTTAACTTCTTTTGTTTTAGTAATCGAATATAATTCGTTTTGTTCCGTATTCTTACAGCTTCAGGATTTTGGATTTGTTTAGTCCATTTAAGTAATTATGATTTGGACATGTATGTACATTTTCAATTGAGGATGGAAAAAATATTTACAACATGAATTGTAACTATTATTTGATAAATATGTATATACAGGAAGGCGATGCTGATTCGAAAGCAATTTATTACTTTCAGTCGATTGTGACTTGTTAGGTTTAAGGACGCGCAGTCGTGTTTTGGATTTACTTAATTAAATATATTCTCCAACTGTTTACGAGCTAATGATGTTATGGTCTATCTTTTTGTTAAAGAGTTTATTATTTAATAATAATGATAATGGATTTGGTGCTTCCTGCCACGATAACTAGCTCAGAAGCAAGCGGTAGAGTAGAGGGGTATGGCGTAGTCTAAGTTATTGAAAATCTTCTTCTCAGCGAAAGTTCAGTGATTCTCGCTACGTCGAAGCTTTCCTACAAAAGTAAGAAAGAGAAAGGGAAAAGTAGGGCGCCAGATGTTCTTCAATAGTAACAGGAATACACCAGAAGGACAAGATATAAGCCTGATAATTATTCGGAGTCAAGGTACAGCATCCACAGCAATAGTACCTAAAGAAATCTAAATTCAGTAAAAGTAAAATAACGAAGGATGCTATAAATTAGTATAAACCAATTTCAACAGCAAAATGGAAATTTATTCAATTCCCATCAACAATAAATAAAAAAATATAGCAAAACATATTTATACATAAAAAAGTATCATAATAATAACGGTAATTTATATCCTGGTTAAGTACTTGTTTGACAAGCAAAAGGATTATTGAAATGCATTTTATAGATCAAAGCTAACCTGAAATATTTTTATTCAGGCCTCGTACCTACTATATGCGATACAATGTTTTCTTAAGTATAAAATAATTTATAAGTGAAAGTACAGTAAATAGTATAATCACTATAAGTCAAGATATACGAGATATAGAATGTTACAGTTAATTACTTATCGAAATAATTTATGAATAAAAGCGTCAGTTAAATTAAAATTAAGTAAATAAAATCTGAATGTAAAGATCCCGTACAATAAAAAGCTGAGCAATGTACGTAATAAAGATATCTTGCAACTATCTAAAATATGTCTGCACCATTGCAGATTATAAAGTAATTGATTAACAGTGCAAGTAAATTTCCAGTAGAATCCTTTTCTAGAGAAATATTTTCTGGAGCGCTTGTATTTTACACATACACTGTATATTAAAAGTTAATAAAATAATTCTTTTAGATAGACCGTAAATTAAACCTTATATCTTACGTTAATTGAAATGGTGTAAGTTATGTAATAGAAATTAAGTTCGTTGCAAAGAAATCATTTAAAAAATTATATATTATATATTATATTACATATAGAATACATTCGAACATATCTGTAATAGTTGATTTAGTTTATACAAAATGACATTTATGAGCAATTTAATATTTAAAAGCATATAAATTTAACGTGAAATTTAGAATACAAAGTTATCACTTCTAGCCAAAAGCAACACATGCTAAACAAAACGCAGCAAGAAATTATCTGATTGCATCTTTGCAAAAAAAACTAAGTATGGTAAAGTATTACAAGTCATAATTAATACGTAAAATGTTTTATAATTACATGACATTTTACTAACGCGATTTCATGCATTTTCAGGACGGATTGCATCGTTCCATTAAAATCGAATGTCAAGAAACGTATACATTATGAAGCCTATGCACATACGCTAGGAAATTCTTAACTAATTATTTAATTGTTTACGACCTTTAAGATCTGTGTGTATCTGCACAGCAAGCAGATGTTCTTCTAATCACGATTGATTCCACTGGTTGTCATATTATAATAGAGGCCGTCTTTTGCGGCGAGCACATTCCATAAAGATACCCAAAATTAGTCAAGCACGTCGAGCTAAAGAAGATAGAACAGAAACGAATTATTAATCAACTAATGAAAGACAACTTAGAGCTTACCGTTGTACAAGTTGCGAATAACGTCGGTAACAGCAAGTGAAGAAACTTTGAGAGCACAGCATAGTGCGTCTAGTGATCGATAATGAAAAGTATCAAATGTGTTAACTCAAGGCGACTTACACCCAAAAACAGCAAAAAGTGTACAATAACAAACTCGTATTCTATTGAATTTAAACCTTCAAGGAAAGGATAGTTTCAAATATTTACGTCAGATAGCAATACCTCACAGGGAGAATAAATTACATAAAAGAATCCCTCTAAATTGTTCAAGTAAATTATAAGTAGCCGTTTTTTAAAAGTTAAAATAATGGAAAGAATTATTACTCATTAGAACAAATATATTTAACCATTTAAATCCAACAAAAGCGAATATTTGTTACTTAACACCAAAAATTCCGTACCTATTTCTTACTAAAAACTGTGCAACGCTATATACAGAGTACTTGCGAACAAATTTAACTAAAATAGAATTAATTAGCTAAATGTCAAGGTGAGACGTGACAGAGAACGTAAAGCTATGTCAGTGTGCTTCAAAATTTTAGTACTGTGTTGGTGTTTCGTTTATACTTCATGAAAATCCTTTTTTCGCCAATTTCAATTACGCAACTGTTATACATTTTAGAAAAAGTACACACCAACGCCAAACATTGTCGCATATTAATATTTCTCGACAAATTCTAGCATACTGTCATATAACTCGTGCTTAAATGGAAGTTTAATTTCGGCAAAAGTGTCACAGTGTTATTTACATTGTATACGTAAGTGTACGAAGCTATGTTTCAAATTTGATGGATATTGTTGCAAATGGGTAAGCGTAGTCAACATTTAATCTTTGCAAATTGTTATCGATCGGTATGTTACATTTAATAATAATATACAATTGTTTATATTTTGCTTGGTCGAGAGGTCCAACTATTGAAAACAATTGGAGAATGATATCTGATGTTTATCGTCTGAAATTCAGCCTTCGGATTGCTATGTGAGAGTTAGCAATTAATTAATTTCAAAACCAACTTTTGGTTTTTTGAAATATGCCTAATATTTACGATGTCGGTCAATTAGTATTTTGAAATTAGTTTCAGTTCGCTCGGATTAATAATTTAATTTATACATAATTAAATGTGATTCGAATTTCTGAAACAGTTATTTACTTTAAATATTTCACTTATTCTAATAGATTTGTTAGAGAAATTTATTCAAACTTAATGCAATCATCGTTTATTTAATAATTAATAACATTGCCTGTTTTTTTTACCTTTGAAATTACGTGCAGGATTTTAGATTCCTTATCTATAAGTTCGGCGAATTGCGATAAAAGATCGCATCTGTTTGTCTACGATGGTTACATTCAGGTTTAAATTCTTGGAACGATACATTTTATAACAGTTCTTAAGAAAATTGGATAAAATTGTTTAAACATTTCTTTTATATCAAGATATCTAATTTTCTCTAATATTAGTTCATAAAATTGACTTTTATAAATGAATAATTTGCAGCAAACTAAATTGTGAATGTTTTACATTTATAAATAGTTTTCTATATTTTAATGAATCGGTTGTTTAATTACGATAATTATTTTTGGCGTAAATGGAATAAAAAATTCTTCTTTTCTTGTAAAACGTTTAAATTACCTGAACCTTTTAATATGTTAGCCCTTTGTTTTAGGCAAAGGTTAATTGTCACTTCATAAACTAAATTAAAACCTGCAACTAACTTTTTAAAGTTCGTGGCACGTTACAACACCTTAACAAAAATGAGCGTATAATTATTGTAAATAAATGATATGGATATAGAGTAAATCGACTCTAAACATCGTATATATCCTAAATTTTATTGAATCAACTCATTGTCGGTATCTATTTACTTCCCTACCAGAAACTCTTTTAGCTCTGAAAAAAGTGGAAGTCTGAAGAAGTAAGGTCAGGACTGTGATGAGGATCATTCAAAATCTATCACTGAAGCTCATCCGGCAGCGCAGTTGTCATTGCTAAACCTTTTTCTACATAGAACCTTATGAGCTGCCGAAAAATATAATCACAGCACGGACTTCGCAGTCGGAGGGCTTTTCAATCAATATGGCGATGAACAATGCAATATAAATAGGCAACCGATTCACGAAGCGATTGGAAATCCACTGGATGTGTGGTGGTAGACTACCTAACGCCTGATCTTTCAATACTCTCTGGCAAATATCTGCGTGGCCATGATGCACAAATTGATTTTACTTAAAAAATGACCCTCGTATAAACTACAAAGAAAATTCTGTATACTAGGAATTGCCATCGACCGATCCATAATAATAAATATTATCAAGCTAGTTCCTAGATATTTAAAGTCCCTTTGTTACTATAGTTCTATAAGCAGTGGCGTCGTTTTCCCAACCGGATTTTAAGTTTGCCATCCATATTTTAAAAGCCCTGTGCTTTTGTTTCAGTTTGGTTTTGCCGAGATCCTGAAATTTGTAGAGAAAATAATTTTCCGAATGATTGTATTCCTTTTAAGGCCTGAAGATTTTAGGGTCTTGTTTTTATGTAGCATTGTGTAATTTGAAATTATTTCTTAGGATCTTAATTATTGTTTTTATGCTGAAGTATAGCATTTTTGTTGTATTCGTTGTAAATTATTTTATATTAAGACAAATGATATTGGTTAGATAACAGTACGATTTATTCAATCAGAAATGCTCAAAACCACTTTGCTAAATTAAAAGTCCTCTTGTTTATCTGCTTAAATTTCATTTTACAATAATGTAAGTAGGTATACCTAAGTTTTAAGAAAACTTTGTAACCAAGTCCTGTTTATAATTATTCAAATTATTCACGAATAATTAAGATAAAGTTAAATATATTTTATAAATATTCTTTCGGCATTTTGGAAACAAACCGAAATGACAAATTACAACATATTTATATTTACATGTATAAAATCATTTTCATGTAATATTAGTAGGAAGTACCCATTTAATATTTAAGATGACATTTTGTCTGACTCGTGTATATAAGAAGAAACAAAATCTAAGTTCAAGATCGTTAATTTTTAATCGGAAAGGTTAACATTTCACGACCTTATAATTTGTAAATCAATCGACCTAGAATTATGAAAAGATAAGTACTTACTTATATATTATAAACACCTTATTAAATGTATTAGAATGGAATAGGAATGTTAACATTTATTTTGATTTGAATTTGGTATTCAATAATTATACCAGATGATCTATCACATAAAGTTATTAATAAACTAATTATCATAGTAAGGTATTTTTATGGAATTTGGGACAACCAAACTAAATAGTTGTTAAATATCAATTTCTCCAAGCTTAAAAAATTACAAATTTCCAATAAAATAGAATTTTTTATTTTCACCTTGATATTTTAGGTCTTGCTTTGCATAAAATAAAACAATAAGACTGTAAAAGAAAAAATAAAAATGATCTGTTGATAATTTTACATTAATTAATAAAACCTAAAAGAACTGCTTCTATCGAATGCATAAATTGAGATTATTTTATAAATAATTTGAGAGGGATTTATTTATAACAAAATATTTGTTTATTTTAAGCTATGGTTAAGTGAATTTAATTATACTTTGGAATGTTAGCAAATTATAAATTCAAGGCAATCAAAGTGTACGAAATCAAATTTATTTGCATATCAATGTTTGCAATAGATTGTGAATGAAATTAATTGACAATTTAATTTGAACTAACTTTAAAAATTGTGGCAGTCAAAAATTAATAAATATCGAAAGTATTTAGGATTTTTTGGGGAATGCACAAAGGCGGTCTGATTAGTGAAGTAACTAACATAAAGATGGCGCCATAATCTAAGCATGCGTGTCATTTATCAAATCTATAATATGTCATAAGACAGCTGTCAAAGTTTCAGCCATATACGTTGCGTCCTTTGTTTCTAACAGTTGTTTAAAGTAAACGTGTTACGTTGCTTTGTGAATATGGACGAAAGAGAATTTCGTGCTGTGATTAAAAACTTCCATATCGTCGGGAAAATACCCAAAAAAATTAAAGAAGAGTTAGATAACATTCACGGCGAATCTGCGCCATCATTTAAAATAGTTTGTTTCTGGGTGAATGAATTTAAACGTGGCCGTACGAGTACTAAAGATTAAACAAGATCAGGACGTTGGAAAGAAGATACCACTGACGAAATGATCACCAAAGTTCATGATCTTGTTTTAAATGATCGTCGATTAAAGGTGCGTGTGATAGCAGACCCTATAGGCATATCTAAAGAACGCATTGGTCATGTCTTACATGAGCACTTAGGTATAAGAAATCTGAGAGCAAGTCTGCTAACTGTGGATCAAAAACGAATGCGCGTTACAATTCCTAAGTACTGTTTGACCGCCGAAATTTTGCGTCAATTTATTACCGTTGACGAAAGGTGGATACACCACTATACTCCAGAAACAAAAATTCAATCCAAGCAATGGGTAGAAGTCGGTTGCAGTGCACAGAAGAAAGTAAAAGTGGTTCCATCAGCTAACAAGGTTATGGCCACCGTATTTTGGGCTGCTCGTGATATTATCTTTATTATCTGCAATAGGACAAAACAATCACATGCGAGTAGTACGCATCGTTATTCAACCAGCTGATTAAAAATTTAAAGGAAAAACGACCGCATTTGACAAGAAAGAAAGTGTTGTTCCATCATGACAATGCACCGGCTCATTGATCGAACATTGTCACAGCAAAACTAGTTGAATTACGATTCGAAATACTTTGTCATGCAACTTGCAGTTCATATTTAGCTCCACCTGACTTTTTCTTGTTTCCAAACTTGCAAAAATGACTAGGTGGAAAGAGATTTTCATCTAATGAGGAAGTGATTGTAGAAACATAACACGTTTACTTCAAGCAACGGTATTTGGCTGAAATTTTGACAGCTGTCTTATAACATATGATAGATTTGACAAATGACATGTATGCATAGATTATGGCGCCATCTTTATGTTAGTTACCTTACTAATCAGATCGCCCTCGTATGGCGATTTAAACACTACTCAATCATGCAAATTGATTTCATAGAGGACCATTATAGATAAAAATTAACAGAGCAATTTCAATGTGGGACAATTCACTATTTTCTCATATATTCTGAGATTAATTAGAGTCTGATAAATTCATTTTTAATTATTTGGAGATAAAGCACGGCGGTGTATACGTCAATGTCTGCCCTGCTCTTCTATAAAATTACGGCATCTTAGTCTCTAGAAGTTAAATACACTTTAGATACTTGGAACTCTCTTGTCTCCTAAAAGTTATTTAAATATCACTCATTCCATTTAAGAAGTTTTTATTTACAAATAACCACGGGCATAAAAGTTCACTAGTAATGTGGATGTTTGACTTGTTATAGACGTAGATCTCATCGAATTTGCAGATTTGCTTTCTTGTTAAGAATAAAAGGTAATTGAAGTGTTTAAAATAAGAGAAGAGTTGCTAGAGATTTGGGAAAATTAGCGAAAACCTTGCGGCATCCTTATATCTAATCTTAGTACATACAGTGCTCAGAGTAACGATGCTCAGTAGAAGGATCTTCAAAATGGTAATAGGATGGCTTTCATGAAATATTGAAGGTGACGGTGTCAAGCGAAGCATGCGTAAGAAGTGTCAAAACGGGGAGAATTTTATTTTTCATTTAAAATAACATAGTTAGATGAACGCTATAAAATGAATAATGACATTTTTAATAGAAGAAATATTTATTATTCGAGAAGCCGCATTCCTGGAGTTTTTAAACAAAGTTATCACCGCATCATGTCGGTTGAGGTGTTTTGCCCGATTTATTTATCAAGGCACATTAAATACCGAATGGTATTTAGATTTATTCCAAAGCGCAAGGGTATTACTAGGTGAGCCCTGTACTGATAAGCGAACTGCTAATTTAAGAGAAGGTTTTGAGTACTTACCGAAGTAATTAATTCCCGGTAAAGTTAAAAATTATCGACACCTGAATGGATGTTCTCCTGACCTAACCCTACTTGCGTTTTCGATTAAGGTTATATCAATTGTAAAAAGCCATAATTTTGGGAATAAGCACATTTAATATCATTATGTGTGCGATGCTTAACATTCTTAATGAATCTTTGCGCATACGTATACTCAGAAAATACTAGTTTTATGATTTTTACATTTTTTGCTATACAATATTTTCATGCTAATTTTGATTTGTCTTTAGATGCTTTGTAATTAAAGTTTTTCTTAAATTTCTATTTTATTTTAAACCATAATAAGTGATAAATCGCTGGGTTTGTAACGAAATATGTTATCTAATCCGATGAATTTTATCTGGCCCATTTGAAAAATTGAAGTTGTGAATGTTTTTCGGAAATGAAACGTTGGAGAGCAATTATGTGAAAACCATCTTATAAAGTGTCTTTTATTTTTCCATATATTTTGAAATTAAATTCAAAAAGAAATAAAAATGAAAATGGGAAGAATAACTAAATATTTATGGAAACTTTCACAGTTATTATTCATAATTAAAACAATTTTTTGGTAAAACTGTGTATCTTTAATAAAAATTATACGTTTCGAAA
>JAHWXV011064014.1:0-10221 GCA_024586415.1 Phrixothrix hirtus | reverse complement strand
GCCTGCATTCACTCTGTTTTCAATTTCACTATCTATTCGCTCATCATTTGCAAACATTCTGCCAAGGTAAGCAAACTTATCCACTTGTTCAATTATCTCGATACCCAACTTCAGCTGACATATTTCCTTTTCATCATTCCTGTTGAAAACTATTACCTTTGTTTTGCCACTATTGATTTTTAGATCCATTCTTTCACTCACTTCTACAAATTTATTCAACATTCCTTGCATTTGGCTCATGCTTTTAGCTACTAGTACTGCATCATCTGCATGCATCAACACTTTTACATCTTCGCTGCCTTTATTTATATCACTCAAGTCCTCACATGCACTTCTCACACATTTATCCATATTAAACAACCACATCACACCTCCTTGTCTCACACCTTGCTCAATTTAAAAGTACTCACTAACAAAGTAAAGCTAAAAAAAGCATCACAAACAGGATCGAACGAATGAAACAATATATGATTTTACCCTGAAGTATTTTTATATTTATGATATTTTCCCTAAATTATAAGTATTGCGCCACAGCAAATTAATCTAAAGTAGAACGAAGCAAAGTTTCATACAGAACTCAGAAATTGTGTCTGCAGATGAACTTTAAAGCTATAAATATTTGGAAAATGTTTTGAGAAACTAAAATACCTATGTAAAGGCTGAAAAAGTCGTTATAATTGTTCAATAAAATAGCCACAAAATGTTATAAAAATTTTATTTAAATACTTAGAAGTTGCATAACCTATACTTACAATTTAAGAAGCATCTAATTGCCTTACAATTAGTGGTACAATCAATTAATCATAAGATCAACTATCTAAACACCCCTAATAGAGTATCTATAAAGTTTTAAGTGTACAGCTTTATAAACAATCTTTACTATGCAACGATGCCACTATAATAAACAGTGCTTACAGGTAAGCTTTGGATTATTTAAAGTTTGCAAGAATACATTTTATAGTGCAACTTACAATTAGTGCTGTTTTTAAGAAATATTAAAACATTTAATAGTTAAATAGTTAAATCGTGCTATGAAATTTTAATGAATGTATATAAGCATCACAAATTGCCTTTAAGACTTTTTTGTAAAATATTTAAAGAGTATCCTAAATTAAATACATATATTATCATATGATTAAAATATTAGAATCCGATACTTGAATTAAGAAGAATTAAATTAATAGTTGTGGGACGGGTGATATAAAACCATACGTTCTCAAAATAATTTAGATAATCTTTTATCTTATTTTTGTATTTATAATGAAGAGAAATTATATAAATCATCCAAATTATTTGAAACGGGTTGATTTTATGCCTACTACTCTTAGCAATAATGTAATCATATATACAGTCGCATATGTATTGGACTACATTTCAATATTCTGAATATTTGTAAACATTAAATAAATATTATTTATAAACGGATCATTTTGCACATTTTCAAAGCGTTTAGATTTATACTCTTAAATATCTAATTCGTTATAGCGAAATATATTATTTTGATATTTTATTGAATTGAAATAAATACTAAGGTATAGAATGTTTGTCACATAAATATTGCATCATCAGACAGTAATGTAAATAATCAAGAAGGCTGGTAAATTACCAAGGCCTATTGATTCTTATTAATAACACTTCTAGCTTATACAAGCATTTTGAATACTATTTAGTTGCAAAAATGATTCGCGGAAAGCCAGTAACGACAGATATTCGAAAAATATTACACTTAGCACCTGGGTCAGTAGGAAATATAAAAAAAATAAGCGGAATTGATATTGGTAGAACAACTGGCCGCATTTCAAAAATTACACAACGGGATCAGGGAGCATTACAATCATTTATTAAAAAAGGCAAACGCATTTCATCAAGGGAATGGCTGTAGAGTGGGGCAATACCGCTACAAAATGCATTTCTACGGAAGCTACTGCAATTGTTTCGATAATAGGTATAAAAACACAAAAAATACAATAATAATGCTTCTATGGTTTTTCAAAATATTCTCACTTAAAATCAATACACTTGCATGCGTTCGAAGCAGTTGTTGAAGCACTTTTTCCATTCCGAAGATGGTATAGCAGAAATATAAGCTTTGAATGCATTCAAAACATTTTCAAGTGTTGAAAAACGGGTTCCACGCATTTTATTTTTGACAACAATCATTTGGACTTAAATGCGGACTGTATGGACAATGCGTCATTAATTCTACCTTTCGCGGCTTCAAATAATCGACAGTTTGTGATGCTGTGTGCGACGGTGCATTGTCATGGTGTAAGATGATCCGACGTTTTGCATTAGTTTTTCTGATTTCATTGACGACTTCCGGTAAGCAAATGCTTGTATACCAAACAGCATTGACCGTGCGACGATCCTCTAAAGCGACAGTAGCAACATGACTAGTAACATCGAAAAATGTTGCGACCATTTTCTTTGGAACACTTCGCGAACAGACTACTTTTGTTGGATTCAATTCATCTTGAAATACCCAAACACGCGACTGTTGTTTTGTTTCTGGCTCACCTGTAATAATGTTTTAAACTAAATTTGAAGCATCACAGTTAAATTTTTTCGGCATTTCCTTGTTCCATTGAACACGAAACACTTTTTGAGCCTGCGTCAAATTGTGTGAAATTCATCGGGTATATAATTTTTTCACACCTAAATGGTCATGCAAAATCGTTGATACTTATTTCATGTCAATGCCAAGGGTCGATTCTATTTCACAGCAAATCACGTGGCGATCCCTCCCAATCATCTCACGCAGAGCATCAATGTTTTTTGAAACAACACTAGTTCGCGGACGATCTTCATGAAATTCGTCACAGAGACTACTGCGACCAAACTTGAATTCTGAAAACCAGCGATAAATTGTTGCTTTGGATGGTTCATCGTTCCCAAAAGTCGAAACAAGACGATCCATACATTGTTGTAGAGTTAAATTGCTTTCCAAATCATAAAAAATTATTGCACGAAAATGTTAACGATTTAATTCCATTTTTGTCGATAGCTGTTTATTTTACTCTTAAATACAAACTTTACCAAACGATGTTTTATTCAATTGTCAATGATACATAACCTAAAAAATTTTACGTAGTGCCACTTATGATATGATTCTTTAACAACGACGGAAGTACTCGATTCCTGATTTTCCTCTTAAGTATACGTGCTTAAGAAAGGTATATAAGAAATGGCTTTGGATTTTATAACGTATGTTACACATATTACTCTTGTGATAATTTGTAAAATTAAAAATTGTAGACGAAGCAAAAGCCACTTCTTTCTATTAAGCAGAAGAAAGCGAGGTTGTAATGAGCCAAATATCAAGTAAATTGGCCACAAAACCAGTAGGATCAGTTAACATGGAGCAGCGAATTAAAATTTTAGATTTGTGTGGGTGATACAAGAAGCTGGGTTCTGTGTCAAAATGGTGAAGCATATTACAAAGATTGCTTAATACGAAAAGTGAAATTAGCTTCTTCTCTAATGGTTTGAGGATGCGTGTCTATTCAAGCAGTGAGTGAGACTATTGTGTATTCTTGAGAGTACACTTGATGTGAGAAGATGCATAAAAGTTTTAGAAAATGACATTCTGCCACCCATTGAGAAATTATATTCAGCTAACAGAGAATACGTTTATAAACAATTTGGCGCAGTTTGCCAGACGGTCAGGTTGGTGCAAAATTTCTTGAGAAATGCTAGTATACCTACAATAATCTGGCCTTCTCATAGTTCTGATTAGTCTCCAATAGAGAGACTTTAGCATGAAATGAAAAAATACCTGCGAAGTTCTCGTGATCGTACCAAATCGGAATTGAAAGTAAAAGTTAAAAATATTAGGGATAGTTTTACCCCAAAATTTTGTAAAGAACCTTACAAACAATGTCTCAGCGTATTCAACCAGTTTTACACTGATAAGGTAATCGCAGTCAATAGTAGATATATTTATATACAACTGAGTCAATTAATATACGGCAATAGAAAAAGGAAATTTAATTTTTTGAGTTCTTATATTGTTTAGTTTCAAATTATAGTGTTTTCATTTAATGCACTTCCATAAGATACACTAAGTGCGAATGTATAATAAATTTGTCAATATTATGTTGAAAGTTATCAATAAATTTGTAAATGGTCCAATTCACATGCAACTAGGCCCGTATAATAGCATTAATACACAGCGAAAATTATATTTAATATATAAGTATATGTAAATAATTTTATCATGTATTAATAAATATTTAGAATTTCCCTTCAAACTCGTAAATTTATTACAGACATGGACATAATATTTGTATAACGACTAAGTTGTTAATAAAATTTAGTATTACACATCTGATGAAACAATAATACATTATAACTGTATTAAACTATTTATCCTAGGAATTCCAAAAACATAGTTTAAAATTATAAGCACTCTAAATATTTAGTAAAATGATTAGAAAGTAAGTGGCCTTAAAGTTTAAAAATTTTGCTTACTGCAACTACAATAATTTAGAGTAGTATTACAACAGAATTCTTTTTTCTATAGTAGCGACTCCAAACTATTTCAATAAAAAAAGAGAAAGTAGCTAATAGCAAACCACCAATTAACAAAAGGAAGGCAAACATTATATGATTCAAAGATATTTTAACATCAACGTCATTTTTTATTATTCGTAAATCCTTCGGCATGCCATCCGATAATAGATAACTTGATAATCCTGCTTCATGCATTTTTAAAATTACTTTCTCGAAAGCATTTACAAGGAAGAGTTTTTCTGCAAATAACAAACCAACATTGATAGGTTTGGTATATTTTTTATCAATGATGACGTTTACGTGATAATTCTTAGGTAAGAATTTTTTTCGTACAAGCAAACTTAAATTTCTATATTGTACGATTTCTAGTAATGCGTCGCTTATGCTGTGATTATCAAGATACACGATTTTATCTAGCAAGCGCTTTGTGATAGGGAACGTATTAACAGGAAATAACAAAGTATATACTGGTTCTTGGACTACGGCGATTTTTATATTAGTGTCTGCCAGTTCATCTAGAGATGAAATTCCTTACTCAAACTTTGGTATAGTTAATATGTTAACTAAATTTGCCCCAAATAAAGCGCATATATGTAAGGAGTAAATCGCATAAAGTAGTAAAATAAAACGAAATATATTCCTTCTTGGCAAACTTGGTAAAGAAATTGAAAGAGTAAGTTCGATAAGGACGAAAAAACACTCAATATAATTTGACGGAAAATTGTCACCTTTAGTAAAAAATATTAAAATGCACCAGGACAAAAATGTTACTATGAAAGCAACTAGTATACAAATCCACATCGTTTTGTTGAATGTGGTTGCGATAACTTGAAAGGTTGTTAACTGTTCGCCTTTGGGAACAACCCATACCATTACATCATGTTCTATTCCTGTAATAGCATTACGAGCCACATGGTCAGGAGTAAATTCTACTTGCATGCCAGTAATGTTACCGGGATCCATCAAATCTGAAGCGAATACATTTATTGAAACATTCAAAGCGTTTGCTAAGATGCTCACTATTCTTTTATTTATGATGAATTGATCATCATTTTCACGCAGCTGATCTATACGTGGATGTGCAATGTTTATTTGACAATTATTAAAATCTTCAGCAGGTTCATACGTAATCAATAAAGCTTTTATATTACACTCTTTTGAGATGATAGTATAATTAGGTGATATGCCACAATTGCTGTAGTTTCTGATTGGTTGATAAGTATATAGCGTAGAACTCGCATTGCTAAGTATAATTGCGTCTTTTATATCAAAATAGGAAATATAATAAAACGCACTATTTAATATTTTGTCATCAGTTTCATTCACAATTACAAAAACCTTCTTAATTTTAATTCTTGTTTGTATTCTAGCTAAAAGGAAACCAAAATCGTTTGTTTGAGCATGTATAACAAAATTTGGATAAGAATATTTGAAGTCAGTTACCAATTTTGGCTGTAATAACAGATATGGGATTTCTAAATCCGTAATATAATTTAGTTTATCTGGGTCTTCGTATATAATATTTATCGATGACGTGTTTCCAAAGAACTCCGATATGACCCGTAGTATGCATTCAGATTTCTGCTTGGGGTGTGTGATTTCTAAGCCGTTCGTCGTTGAATACATTATAATTAGAACCACATACTTCGAAATCATTGCTGTATTAATCTGAATATTTGAAAATAGAAGATAAAGATAAAGTTATATATTTTTACTTTCGGCAACAAATATTTTAGATAAGTTTTGTTTACTATATCTTAAATAATTTATATAACAGTATTAGTAAAGTAGGCAGCAATACAATGATTGCTATTATACATATACTGGTACTTTTAAAAGCCGTATGTTTTAACGCAGGAAGTACACATATCACTAATAATCAAATAGGAAAATTGCTGTATAGTTGCGTTTAAAAGTAATATAATCAGGGCTGGCTTAATTCTCCACCAGGCCCTAGACAAAATATAAGCCGCGGCCCTATTTGTACCTATAAAATTTGCAAATTATGACATGTTAACGATTATTTTATAAAATAGATAATTTATATATTCATATTTTATATTGATTTTATACCGTTAAATCCCACATAAATATAAAATATTAATTTGGAATTTCATATTAAGTCTCGTAAAAGTACGACTTCAACGAAACATTTTGTTTCCTACGTAATTTAGTTTCTTAAGGATAGGTTTGCAAAGAAAGGTTAAACTAAGCTAAAATTATTTAGTCATAAATTATCAAATTCTACAAAAGATTTTGAATGAAGTGCAATCAAAAGATTAAATTTAAGATGTCTGGGAAGACGACTCAGTTTAACCAAAGATTAATCAACTTTTGTGAAGTGTGATAAGCAATAATTGGAAATAAGTTATTCTTATTGTACATAGAAAAACCAAAATTCTGTTTCCATAGAAACCAAACGAGCTTATAGAAACCCCGTATAAGAAGAAAAATTCGTCTTTTGCAACAAGCCAGTGAAATGTGATTAGTGTTTACGTAAATTCACGAAGTTCACAAGTTCACACGAGTAATATCTACAACCCACTCCTGTGTTGTAATTGAATAATACTCCAGTTATTACTTAACAGTCAACTGAGTTCTCGTACGAGTTATGAATCAACTCAGTATTAGAAGTAACCCAATTTCGTAACGCAAGTCGTGAACAGGGTTCTAGAAACTAGCTTAATACCAGATACATGCCGATTAAAACCTTAAAGACTTCTTTTGCGAAAAATTAAAAATCAGATTTAATTAAGAAAAATGGATTAATTCGGCGAATTAATCCGAAGCAAATTTACATCATAATAGCTAAATGTGAATTAAATGTTCAAATCAAGTTAATGTACTACGAAATTATTGATTAAATATTGCATGACAAAACACGGAAATGAAGCTATAAGTTACACAAGGGTGACTTACACTTTTCACTCACATTTCAAATATTGATTTGATTGTAAAAAAACTCATTTCAAACTGTAAACCTTCTTAACAAAAATTGTTCAGTTATATCATAGAGAAGATATAACCTAATGTTTTGTACCTAAGCTTAAAGTGCAGTTCATTGATTTATGCCTTGCCTATAAGCTAACTCAGTAATTTAACGACGCCGACTGTCCTGGAAATTAACATGTTTGCCTCTGCATCTAAGAGACGTGAGTTCAAACCCGATCGAGGTTGGTATATTTTTAGTGAAGAAAAATTTAAAAAACATGTCTTCTTCTCGAATAAGGAAATAAAATCGTAAGTCCCGTGTCAATGTGTTGTTTGGCACGTCAAAAATTCCTTCTGGTGATGGAACTCATCCAAATTTGGCAAAATAATTATATAAAAGTTCTATTCTAAGTAGATCAAGGGAATTTCCGCATCCCGAAGCCTCAACCGCCAAACAAACAAACAAACAAAAATTCGGTAATTTAAGATTGCTCACCCTAAAAGTATCTAGAAAACGAATAGAGGGATTAAAGTCAAATTCTGGAAGATTATCTTGTGTTGTCTGTTCTATCTATTAAATATATTTTCAAGATGGCGACACTTCCGGTAATATCGGAAATTGCCCCTAACTTCGTTATTTCAAATAAAATATCTATATTTTTATTTCATACTATAAATCTTAATTAATTTTAATGTAACTATTATCTAAAAGATATTTACATAACTTTTATAGTTTTCGAGAAAAAAATTATTCTCGTTTCTCAAAGACCAAAATTGATGCTTCTATAATACCCAATTTCTCTAAACTGGAAAGATATGCAATTGTGAAACTTTTAACGCAAAGCCAAATGATAATATGGTATACCACTGTATAACTAACGTTTTAAAAATCCGCGAGAGAATACGCAGCAAACTAATTCTTGGCTCTTGGCTTATTTATTACCTTACCTTGTATATGACAAGAACCATCAAATTTTAATAAAAACACAAAAATTTCATATATCTCATTTTGTTAAATTTCGTAATAGTTAGACAACCAACATAACATGTATATTAAGTTACATATGTACCCAACATTTCATGATTAATTAAAAATATTTCTTGATTATTATGTTATATCACAAATATTATCAATTACACTTATAAAAATTTAATTAATAAACCAGAATAGCAATTTAAAATAATTTTAGTGAAGTCTTCGCATGTAGATACATGTCCAGCCCAGTCCAGTCCTTCGTCTTAATTGTTATATTTAGTAAATTACTTTGTTTATTCAAATTTTTAAACCGCTCAATTATAAAAGTTATTATTGCATTTCCAACAACATACTAAAGTTATTTAATTATTATCTCAAAATGTCACAATTGTTTTACTTATCCCGATTTTAATTAATCGATCACTTAAAATTTTATTTATGTCTGATGGTGAAATCAAAAAGACCCTGAAACACGTTATATTTCCAAAATAAAAACTAATTTAACAACTTTTCATCTACAATTTATTGAGAATTAAAGGCTTTGAGAAATAATCAATCCATCACCTTTATTCATCATTCTCAATCTAGAGCATGGATGCATATCAATTTACCCTTTTAGTTATTAACTGAAATAAAAAACAAATAATATAAACAAAAGGTTGCAAATAAATTAAACTTACCTGTTAGTGCTCAGCAAATATGTAAACATTAAACGATAAAGAGTTCAACGAAATAGTTTGTGTTCGCGAATGTGAAATAATTATCGATCGAATATCAATAAATAAAACGTACTTATAAAAGTGTTACACTCCAATTTAGAATAATTTTCCAAATATCTCTGTAACAATTAAATATTTCAACAACATTTACAAGAAAATTTGGAACGGGCATCTTGATATCGTAAAATTAACTTATGTAAAAAACGCAGTTGCAATTCGACTACCATTCAAGGTTTTTATACGCCATCTATTATTTTTTTGTAAGTTAATTTTAAAATTTATAAATTTTACTATTTTGAACTGATGTATGTTTGAAGCTTTGGCATTCAATTGTTTATTTAATTTTAATTATTTTTATTTATTCAAACACCTAACAGTTTCACATATTGTTTATTTGAAAATTTTTCTTTATAACAGTTTATATATCACTTATTTAAATTTTTTTAACTAAAACAAAACAAGCATTCAATTTTTTTTTATTTCAATATTAACCAAATTACTGCTTGTTACTGTTACGTACTCACTAACATACTTACCTAAATTTTTTAGTTATCGATTTATCAACAATTTCTTATTCCTTTATTATTATTATTATTGCCAAAATCCATTTCTTTTATTTATTTTTTCAACACATGCAGTATTTATCCGCAGCGAACTTTTTTATTTCAACCTAAATTATTTTATCAATAAAGTGGTGGTTAAAATACTTAAATTAAAAGCTACTTTACTATATTCAATCTAAAAAGACTCAATTAAACTCAACTTAACATTTTCAAAGTTTAATAATTTTTTTTGTAAATTAATCAAACTATTCTTTCGCAAAGTATTCTGTAGTTTAGAATCGTACACAATACTGTCCAGAAACAACT
The DNA here is from genome assembly GCA_024586415.1 of Phrixothrix hirtus. Taxonomy (NCBI): domain Eukaryota; kingdom Metazoa; phylum Arthropoda; class Insecta; order Coleoptera; family Phengodidae; genus Phrixothrix; species Phrixothrix hirtus. The sequence goes on along the minus strand of JAHWXV011064014.1, from coordinate 214 downwards.
ATCTGGTAAAAAGTGTTTTCTTTTTTTTTAAATATAATTTAAGTAATTTTTGACATTTAAGCCGATACATATCTGCCATTCAAAGCAAGGATCCAAGCCTATCTACTCTACCGAACTGAGGTTAGCCTAGCTCTTGTTAGTTGAGTGGGTTCGAGATAAAGTTATTCTCACTAACTTGCTTGTTTACTCACACTCAGATATTCAACAATATATA
>JAHWXV011063989.1:0-10761 GCA_024586415.1 Phrixothrix hirtus | reverse complement strand
ATTAAAACCTTTTAAAAAGAAATTTATAATTATTACAATGTTGTTAAATAAATTAATAACAACGTTCTTCAGTTTTACTGCTTCTAATGTTTTTTAATGTACATGACGATGTGTTGATGCTTTTGTAAAGATAATATTAAACTATTTCTTTTATCAATGTAAGTATATAATATCATATATATAAAATATGATATGTTAGTATAAAATTATTTAAATCGTTTAAGAATAAAAATAGTGTTTATAGATTCATTTAACTACATATTTATATATAAGAAATTAGCTTTGAACATGGTTTAAAATGAAGAAACCGAAACAGTTAGCTACTATGACAATTTGGTGACATATTTGTTAAAAATAATAAGCTACACTTTTTGAGTTACAAATGGAATTGAATAAATATTGGTTGATTTTTTTATTTTATAATGGTAATATTGGAGCAATATCCGAAGCAACAAACCAATTTTAAATAAATTTTTACATGGTCCAAAAGAAAAACACTTTAATAATTAGTTTTCAATTTTAAGAAAGCTAATGTATATTTGTTTACATTTAAACACATTTTTTAGAACGATGCATGACTAAACTCTATTTTTATTATTATCAGTTATTCATAAATAATTTCTTCATAATTGTTAAAAAAATTATATATATTATTTCTAAATTCTTTTAATTGTGTGAAAGGGCAATGCCCTTATTTCAATCAACAAACCGCGGTGTGCGTGCTACAGCTGTAAAAGTGTATGTTATTGTAAATTGATACTATTAGGTAGGTCACTTATAATTTTAGGAATGATTTAACAGTTTTAGTCTAAATGCAATCATAGGCGGTTCGTTGTACATAATTAGAAAAAAGGACTTTCTTGTATTCGTATTTCTTTAAATTTCATGTTTATTGGGGTGTTTGTAGTGTCTACTTACAGCCCTTAAAAGGAATGGCATATTATCTAAAACACCCTGTATAGATGCGCATGCACCCGCGCGCACACACACAAGCACGCATAAACATGAGTGCGCGCACACCAATTTCTAGAAATATGGGTTTTCTACTAAATCTTTGACATCGAAAACTTGGGTGAAAATAACCTTTTCTCTTTTACCGTATATTATTTCGAATAGGGTAAGATAAAGTAAAAGTAATTGATAATTCATTTCTCAGATAACGTAGTTTCCGTTCATAGGTGTATACAGGGTGCCCGAAATATTAAATATGTGGATTTTGGCAACAGGAAGAGAGAGATTTGGTTAGACGAGGAAAAGTGAGTAGTATTTTCAGGTCAGCTAAGAACTGGCATAAAAGTTAGAGAAACTCAATTAGTTTAGGCACTGTTAATGGAAAATTGCCTTTTCTTCGTTGGTTCCTAGCTTTTAGTTTTTAAAGCTACGTTCAGAATCCTTTGACGTTGTCATGACATTTTTTTTACATAGATCATGAGAAATTTGTCAGTTTTTCAAAATGTTGTTTAGTTTAAACGATATAACCTAAACTACATCTTTTAAATATGGACATGTTTTCAATAAAGTGAGATCCTAATTTACTTTCTAAACAAGAATTAAAAGTAGCAGGACAGTGATCGGGAATGACCATATGAAAATAGCATCGTATTTTCAAGAGTTGAATTTTTCAAAAAATAATTATTTTGAGTAATTTGAATCATTCTTGAAATTCGCAGGTTAAATACAGGCGAAAGGTAATTTTTAACTTTAAACCGAAAATCACATTAAAATCTGTGATGAGTCACGTATTCTAAGCGAGCATGGAGTTTCCAAGTCAGAAAATCCCTATCTTTATATATTGCTTGTATTAAGATCTGTTGTCGGAAATTAACGTATTTTGTGATAATTGATTGACATTTTGTGTGGTAAAAATATATAAGTTCTGAAGTTGGTACATATGAAAATAGTAGTATCTTGTAGCTATTTATTAGCTTTAAGTATTCTTTTTCAATATGCCCTTAGCTTTAGTTCTTTTTTAAATAGTGGAACTAAATTACTCAAACTATAAACTAAGCGTTACTTTTATGAATGGTTGTTGCTTTTTGTTGCTTATTAAATATAGTACTATTGTCGTAAGCCAGATTTGATTTGAACAAATTAGAACAAAGATAATTCCTTGTTATTGTTTGCAATAATTTAACAGATAAAATTTAAAGCACTCAATAAAATGTTTTATATTTTGTGTTGTACATTTAACATTTGCATCTAATTAAAAAAATGCTACTGCCTCTATGTTTGTTTATTTTGACAAAAACAAAATTATTAAAATCAAAGATAACTGCAAACAATAATATTCAAAACACCCCCTGCAGAAAATTCAAATTTGAATATTTTCCTTCATTTCTAGTGTCTAACTTTGAAATCAGCTTTAAAATTAAGATTAAGCAAACAACTATTCTCTTATAATATGCTGTTCACAAGTGAGATCTCAAATAAGCAAGTGCCCTATGTTCACGTATTATTAAAAGTTTAGATTTTAATCTCAGGCAAAACGGTTTAGTATATTAATTATCGATACTTTATTTCTAGCCAGGCCATGAGTAATATACAGGAATACTGATTTAGGACATTAACATCAAAATAAATATTCGAAATTAAAATGGCTTATAAATACTTTGTAATAATTACTTATTTAGATATAAGATTATATATAAATTACAAAAGTGTAATGGCTTTATATACAAATTGGGTCGTTTGAATATACAAGACCATAAAAATGAGAATTAAAAGTTTCGCCAAGAAATATTAAGAAAATTTACATTACGTAACCTTTTAATTTAAAGTGACAGGGATCCGTATTTGTTACATTAAAGAACAGACTGTAGCCGGTTTGGCCTTTCTCGGTGCTGATCAAACCGACATAGGAGATCTGTGTCCATCTGATGAGCCTCCAGAGAAGCGAAAGCAGTCACCAACTGTACTCTGATGTATCAAACACAGATATCTGCTTTCTGGAATTAAGTAATTTACTAACTTATCATTTGGATGTTCTTGTTTACTGGCTTCAATTTTTACTTGAAGCCGTTACAGTTTTGTAAACTACAAAAGTTTTCACAACTTTTAGTTGAGTTTTACATGTTTTAAAAAATTCTCACTTACTTTAAACATATTTATTTTAATTCGGAGTAAATTATATATGCACTGCAAATTTATTGCTGCAGTAATTTTGAATATTCTTCGTCCTGGGCCTCGAATACTTTCCACGCAGGGTTCAGTGTTTCCGCTATAAAGTTGTAGGTAATCTGGATTGTTTGTGTTGTAAACATCTTGCTTCCCTGCTTTCGGACCGTTCTTAATTGGCGTTTTTAGACTAGGTACACTCCTGGATGATTACGTTAGCTTTAGTAATTTAGTAATCATTTTAAAGACCTCGTGCTGTAGTGGACTTTATTTTATAATCGTTATCTTTATCTAATTTAGCCATCTAACGTTGATCTTTCCGCTGAAGGTAGCATTGTAGGTTGTGCTATTATTTTCACGAAAAAGTTGATTAGTTTTCTGTCTCGAGGGTCTTTATTAATTTTTGGTTAATTCCCTCTTCTGGTTTCTATGGCGAATCAGGTGTCTGCATTTCATACTGATCTTGGTTCATGGTTCAGATTACCTTCTAAGTATGACAGCTAGAGGTGTGCAGTATGGTGTTTGTGTTAAACAATTAGGAAGATACGATGATATAATTGATTGCACTTGACCATGTTCTATCGAATATCATATTGGATGTGTGAATATATCAATAGATGCCTATAGAGATATGGTTAACAATAAAAGTATTAAAAACTGGAAATGCTTAAAATGTTATGGTACCGGAAGAGACCTTGATACTGATAATTTAAGAAACACAACTATATTTAAACAAATGCAATCGGAAATATCTCCAAACGAGTAAAATTCAATAACAATAATACAGATTTAAAGTACCGTTATATACTATTAAGCTACACAATTTTTAGAAAAACGAAATATGTGTAATTTATTTAATTTCGTTAATGTTAAATCTTGCATGATTTGAATTAATTCACAAGGTGTGCAATGCATAACTACTACAGTAATTATCTTTCATATTGCGTTTTATAGGTATGCATTCGAATTTGGAAATTCAATAGAAGATATCGTACCCATGCTGAAGTCGTTATGACAGCAGGTACCTTGTAATCCGGTCCTTTTATAGTCTTTAGCAACTGTCCAATAAAGCATTTAAACACAATTTTTATGTTCTTAATGTTCTTCAAAATCATTTCTATCCGGTGAAAACAAAATTTGAACGTGTTTCACATAAGTTATCGATAATATAATATTAAAGGGAATCAGACAAAACGTAAATGCAAAAGACTTAAATCTTTAGGCATAGCTCAAACTGAAAATTTAAAGGAGTTATAAAAACAATATACAGGGTTTCCACAAAAGAACTCCAAGGCTTTGAGGTTAAATATTTTTATTAAATGAAAATCTTAGTTTAATGTGTTTTACATGAAATTGAAGGCAATATTCTCAAAATTATATAACAATTTAATAAATTTCAATATGAGCGTTGACATTAGAACAGCATAGAAAACTTTCATTCAGTGTGTCTATCGCAATAGTTAGCAGCGCCGCGGAGCGTTGACCTTGCAATAGCGTAGCAGGCATTAACTAAGTGTGTTTGTCGCTACAGTTATCGTTTAGTTCTTAGTAAGTGCAGTTCGTTCTCAGTTAGTACAGTGAAATGGCGCCCCGCAACAAAAAGCTCAATGTGTTATTTGGCTCGTAGAAGATCGTTCGGTTGTCACGGTACAGAGGAACTTTCGACGCATTTATGGTGGTGATGCGCCTACGGATAAAACCATTCAGAAATGGCTAAGTGCATTTAAAGAAATTGGAAGTTTGTGCAAACAAATGTTGCCTGGTAGGCCGCGTGTGTTAGAAGAGAATATTGACAGAATCCGGACTTCATGCCTACGAAGCCCTAAAAAATCCTTGAACGGCGCAGTCTCGAGTTGGGTATACCGAGATCAACTGTTCATAAGATAGTTCACAAAAGGCTTTCTTTAACTGCTTACAAGTTACAAATTTTGCATGAAATTAAACCAACAGATGACAAGAGATTTCAGTTTTCTATTAATATTCTAAACAAAATTGACGAAAATAACAATTTTTTAAAAAATGTAGCTTTTACCGATGAGACAACTTTTCATGTACACGGTACTGTGAACGACACAATTGCAGAATTTGGGCTTTACAGTCGCCTTATGGGTTCACTGAGTATCAGCGTAACTCACCCAAAGTGAATGTTTGGTGCGGCGTTATGCATGACAGAGCTTCATTTTTGTTGAAAAGTCAATAAATGGTGATATCTATTGTGACATGTTAGAGCAGTATGTTTTTCCTCAATTGGATGATATTAAGGCGAAGAAGGGTTTTGTCCACTTTAAGCAAGATAGCGTACTGCCTCACCTTAGTTTGCGTGTGCGAGAAGCACTCAATACTCGATTCGGCAACAGATAGATTGGAAGGGAAGGGCCTACTCATTGGCCTCCAAGGAGCTCAGATTTGACTCCCTTGGACTTTTTTTTCTGGAGACATGTAAAGAACCTCGTTTATGCAGAGAAACTTCGAGATGTAACCCATCTTAGCCAACGGATACTCGCTTGCGTGGGAACCGTAATCCCGACATGCTGAAAAGGACCTGGCAAGAGATAGACTTCCGTTTGGATGTGTGCCGTACCACTAACGGAGCCCATATTCAAATTTACTAAATTAATGTAAAATCTTGAGAATATTGTCTTCAAATTCATGTATATCATATTAAACTAAGATTTTGTTTAACCTCAAAACCCTGAGGTTCTTCGGTGGACACCCTGTATTTAATCAAGTTTGCCGTATTCAAATTAGTTACCGAACTGTAATTTAATAAATATTGTATAAAGTGCATCTAAAGTCTTATGAAACGAGCTTTTTATTTATATTTTGCATTTCACGCATTTTGTCTTAAATGTACAGCAAAATAATTGAAGTACGGGATTTCAATATGTAGTATGGTAGTTAGTAACTTCAACGCGTGATAATTGTAATAAAAATTTTTCAAGTTTCTATTTAACCTTAACTCTTAGTGTCAGCTTTATCTATATTGTGTTTAAACCAGATTAACATCGGAAAACTATATTTCTTTTTATATTCGGTAACTTATATTTATTGTTCTATTCAATTATAATTTTCGTCTTAATTAATTTTGTTACGTGTCAACTTCATTTAGTTTCATTTTCTCGTTAAACTGTTCTTCTTGCGTATAGTGAATGCCTTATTGTGTTGTTAAAATTTCAATTTTTAAATTATTGGATTGTAGCACTTATTGACTAGACCCACTATCTACTTTGAATTTTAAGTTTATCTATTGTAAGGATTGTGTATCTTTTCAAAAGGTGTGTGAGTAACAAACTGATTAGATGGGGCCTTCTTTTTGCTGATTCTGTCTTTTTCTTATACTAACTATTATTGTGAGTAGTTGTTAATAATTTAATTATTTCTTGGATGTTTAGAAGCTAGACAGAAACTAGTAATGTTTTTTCTTCATTATTGAATTGTATTGTACTTTCTCCTTTCAGTCGCTCATATTTGCAGCTTCTATCGTCTAGCTGTTTTAGAACTGGTAGTTTAATCTTCGAGGTAGGCTTAATTATGTAAGCTCCGTTGTTTTAACTGGAAGATTTAGAACCTGGCTCCCGGACACCATCAACTTCTAGTCCTGTTAGGTATATTGCCCATTCAAAGGAAATCCCACCCTTGTTGTTGTATAATACTACAGATCTCTCCGGAACATCACTGTATTTACAAATAAACATAATACCTTTCAAATAAGCTAATCACTTATTTATACTGAAAAATTTTGTTTATACATTTTATTTTCGATATACTTTAATTATTCGAGTGTTCGACAGTTTACAATAGCTTTTCTTCTAGATTGTTTATTCTGTCTTAATAACTGCACCTATATCACTAGTTTCTAATTACTTTCGCCTACACACTTCGTATTTCATTAGTCGCAATTTTGTCCTGTAGTTTGAGTAATGCTTCTAATTAAGACTAATTATTCATTTTACATGATTCTGAAGTGACGTTGTGTTAGAGACATGTTATAGGTTTAGGTGTGCAAACAACAAATGCCAACACTTGCACCACGTTATTAAAAAAGGCGGATAAATTTGTTGTTGGAACACTGTTAAGGTTTATTTAAATTTCCGAAGGGTTAGTTCAAATTAACAAACATTGTGTAGCAACTAACGTTTGCAAATCTAATCTACATGCATGTAAAAACAAATAATTGCAAACCACGACTCATTTATGGTTTTATAATTGCTTGCAATATTGTAGCAATTATTTTCAAACATCAGTTGCAAAAAAATGTGTACTTTGTGATTGAAGACCACGTTTGTGCGGTTAAAAGATCAAATACAAATATTAATACAAAGTAACGAAGCTTTTCTCGAATTATGGAAAATATTTACTACCGACAGTTGTTTCCTCTATTTATTCTCAAATCTAAATAAATATATGATGACATCATTAACTTTACATTATTTTTGTCCATGAAATATTAACTTGTAGCTATGTGTATTAGGAAACTGCATGCAATTTAGAAATTGGATAATGCTACCATTGCATAGGTTACACTTTTGTAAAAAATAATAAAAGCATATTTGATAATGCAAACAAACAACCCAGTATCTAACTTTAATATTATATTTTTTTTATTGCTTTCATCAGAAATAAATATTTCAAACAGCTAAGGCTCAACTATTTTCGTATATCTTGTCACAGCTTAAAATAAATCAATCATTTAGGGTATGTCACTAAAATATATTGATGTTCCAGAATCAACTCCTAAAATGCATCATGTAGATCTTGATGAGTAAATGTAATTCTATTATTTTTCATATTTAAGATAAGTTATTTGAAATTAAATATCCAAACATTTTTATAATAGAAATCGGGCGACTTTTACAACACTGTATTAAACCATTAATTATAATTTATAATTCATTAAGAATTTTGGTAATATGTAAATAAAGACTACTGTCCTTTGATGTACCTTTAAAGGGTGAATTTCAGCCATGAAAATAAGCCGATTTTCGTTATGCACCTTTTACAAGTACGTAAAGTATTCACGGCAAAATATCTTTCTCCTTTCAAAGACTATAATTGCAATACCAAAAGCTTTTATACCATTATTATTTTTTAATTTAAAATATACTTTTTATTAAAAGCTTTTGAATAAAGAACTTGATTTAAACAAAACACACACAGGTTAAGAAATATTCCTGAAATAAACCTGCAAAGTACACATTTAATAAGAGTCAAGCATTTGTAACATCTCTGAAGCTTTTAAGCTTTGGTAATGCCCTTTAAATACAAAGTTAAATAAAAATAATATTTATAAAATAAACAGTATTAAATTTCTACTATCTATGGCTATATCCTATAATAAATATAAAAAGATATGTTTAGGTTATTATTATCGACTTTAAAAGGTTGTATTTATATACCGAGGGTTGTAATTAAACTAACGGTGAGATATAAAGTATACTAGGGATAATTAAATTTATTTGAATTATCTATTACATGGTTTAACATATTTCAAGACGTATTCTTAACGTTTTGGTAAATATATTGTAGTTGTTGGATGCCATCGGACAAATGGTTAATGCCAGAGAGCATCTTACTCCTGGAGCACATGCGCATTACGAATATATACTTCTCAGAGGATTTTTTCCAGCTAAAAGAGCAAGTTGAAATTACAGCGACTAACTTCTGGCGAATATGAAGGATGTTGGGTTACATCCCAGTGATATCTGCTCAACATAGGGTGCTGCCAGAAAACACGCAGTTGGTATTGGGAACAAAAACAGTTAGGATGTTCTAAGTTACTATCGGCATGACTTTAACTCTGTTGGATTATTGAACAGCCTAACTCTAGGTAGCATCATTAATTCGAATATCTCATGAATTCAGATCCGTATGTTATCGGTGACGTTTCAACAGTGATCGAGATACTGTTTATGAAAGCATTTGCTTCATCGTTATATCATTTCAGATGGAGCCCAGGAACCGCGCACCTATGCCATCGTTGCCCTTTCATCAATTGACGTGGAACACATTGAAATGCAATTTTGCTCACAATGAATTATATCTAACTTCTTGACACAATTGACCTATAATCCATCACCGCTTTAACGATAATATGTCCTAAATTTTACCATCCATTCGAAAAGGCCGGGTGACTTGAAAGACTTCTGCACCAGCTATCATCACACATGAAACGGTCCGACTCGTTTTAATGTCAACTAATACGGTAAAACACTATTGCCACATGTTTATAACACGCCACGGTATTTCCTTGGAGTTTTAGCGCACCAAACTTTGATCTTTGTCCAATATAGTTAATTTAATCTGGAAAACTTACTGTAAAGCGATTCAGATAACAATGTGCACTGCATTCACGAACGTTCACGTGAAATCACCTTCATTACAGATTTATAGCACACACCAACTAGCGATTTTACAATTTTGGAACATTATCCCTTCTGACGTATGAATTTATGGCAGAATCTCCATCTATATGCTAATATAGTAATAATGATGTACCACAAAGGTTATGTTACTTACCTTTGAAAATTGCTTGCAGTTACGTCGTTGTAAGGTAACCTGAAGAACTGTGCCTATGTCTTATATTTAGCCCTGTGAGTATGGAAACTATCTGTTTCTGCCATGTATAAATCTAGTTACCGTTGTGTAACTAGGGCAACTTATTCGGCATAAGGATACTTCGAAATGTATAAACGTTGCGCTATACAGTTATAATAAGATAATTAATGAAACAGGTGGTTATGCTTCAAATAATGAACATTTTTTGAAACATAAATAAATTTTGTTCCATAATAAGTCAAGAGGCTTAGATATTCTAAGCACATTTTCACAAATAAGTGTAAAATCCGTTACCATAATAAAAAATACCCTTGTTACAGTTGGTTTGGTGAAAGACAGCGTAGATCTAAAATTTTTTATTAAATCAAGTGTCGGTCGAAGATGGTAGTTGTTGTTGAGAAGGTCATCTGGTACATAAAATTGATAATTTAGGAGAGGAAGAGCAAAGGTCAAAAATAAACAGTATATTGTAAGACTTAACTGTTCAGGCAGCGTATTGTTTACCAATATCGCCCACGCTTAGGAAAAAGTTTCTAAAAAAAATTCGTGGTAAACGTTCAGAATGTGCATCGTTACTGTAAGAAAATGAACATGCTCATAACTTCTATTGTGTTGCACAAAATTGGGGATTTTGGCTTTAACCCTTAACTGGTCGCGTAGTGCCATCTATGACCCAACTAATTAGATATTGATGCATATCTCGAGTACGCATGACTTCAAGTTTTTCAGGTCTCGCGTATGTGCCGACCAGTTAGTGCATTTGCAACAAACGGAGTGACAGCACACCAGTGGCGGTTCATGAGTTCTGAAAGAGGGCGGGCACAAGTAAAATCTTACCTATTTTTTGTACATAAAATCCATTCTCCCATTTTTCAAGCTGGAAAAGACGTCAATGACTTTGTTGTCAAAATCCGGGATAGACTGGACGAACTTCTTTTCCAGTGATAGGACTGCCAATGCGTTCAGCCGATCTTCTGACATTGTGCTTCTCGGAAAAGTTTTAATGCGTTTCAGGGCTGAAAAGCATCGTTCACATTCGGCTGTCGACATGGGCGTTGTACAAATAATATCCAACAGTTTGTATGTTTCTGT
>JAHWXV011063742.1:0-16106 GCA_024586415.1 Phrixothrix hirtus | reverse complement strand
CTTTCTTTAAACGCGCACTGTAAACAAACTACTCTGTCAATTTCTAAGTCGCCACGGATTTTACAATACAAAATGTCAAATTTTATGAATATGGCAATAATTTATCACACTAGCGACACCTAGTGGTCATTTGTAACAACATAAAAGGCAACCCTCGTATTAGCTAGAACTTTGTTGTATGCAGATTGGATATTAACTGCGTGCAAAATGCTAAATTTTAATTTTGGAGAGTGGAAATTAGACATTTGATTTGAAATAGTTAGAGGAAAGCTCGAAATTCTTTTAAATAGTTTTACTATCAAATTGAATAATTAGAGTTTGCGCCAATTTCTTAGGTATGCGTTACCCGCAATCTCCAAAAAACTGCCAAATGTTTGGACTTTTTTCAGTTTTTCGTAAATAACCCGCAAAATACTCTACCTACAAAAAAATTACTATTCATAAATTGTAGGGCATTAAATTGTGCGTTGGTTGAGCACCTTAACTTCAAAAATTGATTAAAAAAAATGCTGGAAAGCTGTTTTGAAACATTTTATTTTTTCACGTTGTGTTGCAATAATCTTAGTTTCTTTAGTTTTCGTATATAACTTGCAAAATTAACCTCCTACAAAAAAAATTTACTTTTCTATAATAATTGTAGAGCGTAAAATTCTGCGTCCATTGGGTACCTATATTTTAGAAATTGATTGAGAATTAGCGCTATAGACTGAAGTCATTGTTTAGTTCAGAAAAGTCAGAGTTTGGAGCACTTGGGTATGTACAGAAGGCTGATTGTCCAGAAGGCATGAAAAAAAGGCATAATTGACGAAAGGTTAGTATAGTAGAGTAGTTACACACTATTACATATTATTACAACAATATTGCATATTATTACAATATTATGGAAATTCACAATGTTTAGCCCGTTTGGGAGCTAGCGGACCATAGTCCTCGTGTTCAGCGCCCCCTCCTTATGATTTATCTTCAGCTTTGTTGGGATCATCGGGGTCGACCACCTCGACTTTTACTCCATCCTCATTACTGAATCTTCAAGGATTGACTATAGTCTCTAGCACTAATTTTAAATCAATTTCTAAAGTATAGGTATCCATCCAATGGACTTAAAATTTTACGCTCCGCAATTTATTTGAAAGTAAATTTCTTTCTGTGGGAAGTGTATTTTGCAAATTATATACGAAAACTGAAGAAAGTTTGAATATTACAACACAACTTGAAAAAAATAAGATTTTTTGAAACAGATTTTCAATACTTTTTTCCAGTCGCTTTTTGAAGTTAAGATACTCAATCGACGCAGAATTTAATAATCTACAATTAATGAAGAGTAATTTTTTGTAGGAAGCGTATGTTGCGTTATTTACGAAACACTGGTATAAGTCCGAAAATTGAGCAGTTTTTTGGAGAATACAGCTAACGCGGACCTAGAAAATTGAGGCAAACTCAAATTATTCAATTTAGTAGTAAAACAAAGAATTTAAAACAATTTCCAGCTTTCCTCTAATTATTTCGAACTACAGTTTTCTTTTTGGAATAATTTATCTGCTCTATTTTCACAGTAGATAAAATTTGTAATACTAATATTATTGTTTTTACTAAGAAAATTGTACCAAGCTAAAAGTATACATTACCAACATTTAAACCTGACATCAATATGCATTAAACATGGATTAAGCATACTGCCAAATTTGAACGAAGAAAATTTGAATAACGTAAAGTTTGTTTTAAATAAAGAAATTTTTACAGTTTAAATATTAATTTGATTTAAAAACTTAAAAAACGCAGAAGGTTAGCTAAATATTAAAAAAAACTTGAATAATATTAAACTGACTAAAACGTAATATTTAATGATTTTCATACTGGGTATCCAAAACGTCGGACATGACACAGTCAAATGCAAAAGGAAGTGTCACGGCACTAATAGTTGAATATATATAGTGGTATAGTGTTGTTTCTCCTTAAATGACGTCCAATAGTAATTTCATAAGAAGAACTGGAAGTGAGTCGGCTTTTGCAGATATGAGCTCCTTGATTATTGACATCAATTCAAGAAAGGCGTAGATCGCAAGTCTCCTAAACTTGTTTAGAAAATTTTGAGGCGAATCATAGCACGCAAGGAGACAATGACAAGAGTGCAAGGTTTTCATTCATTAAGGAAGTCCGTACGACATATTTTGGTGAGAACTTGTGACAGATGTCTCATATGATATCTAAAGCAACTACACTAATTTCAGAGGTGGTATTTTTAAAAAGTTATTGCTAGATATTTTCCAAATGACACAAGATTTTGATTTTTTGAAATGTATGTGATATCCTCAGGCTATGCCACTTTATAACAGATAATCACATGAAAAATTTTTTGAGGGTAATTTCAGGGCCAGGAAAATTTTTCAGCATACATTAATCGATTTCAGAATAAATAATGTGAGGTATGCAGAAACAATGAGAAATTTGATTTTTACTATATCTCATCCTATTTGAAATATAAGTAAAAGAGAAATTTTAATGGAAATACCCATTTTTAGGGCCCCTAAGTTCAAAGATCATGTTTTTGGAAATTGGTCTGGGCGTGTACGTGTGTCTGTAGCTGTGTATATGTGCGTCTGTGTTTGCATGATTGTGTCTGTGTCTCTTTGCGCCTAGGTCTGCGTCTGCGTTTACGCCTCAGCCTGCGTTTACGTCTGTGTCTTCGTCTGCATCTGTATGTCCGTGTGCGTGTGCATGCACGTGTGCGTGTGGATGTTGTGCGTATACGTGGGCGCATGTGTTTGTGTGTGTGTGTGTCTGTGAACATAATATCTTAAAAACTAAGAGTGGTAGATAAATAAAATTTTATATTTAAGTTTGCATCCGTCCAAACATACGAATTCAATGACTAAAGTTGGATAACAAGTTCCACTTTACTCTTGTCATTTTTTTCTTTTTTTTGCGATTTTCTCGAAATCGGCTTTGACGATTTTTTTAAAACTATATTTCGTAGCAATTTAATACCCTTTCATATACTCCATGTGGTTTCTTGGAAAATGTTCCGTAAATCGAGTAACTGGAAGTAGGTACTTTTACCGTTAACTCTGAATAAAGTAACTATGAAACTAATAGCCCTAGCTAAATAAAAATGTATATCTAAAGTTACAACGGCATGTGTATGCCAAGCTAAGAATTTGGTTAGAACTGAATAACCGGAAGTACCACTTTATTTCTGCGATTTTTAGATAGTTTCCGAATTTTCAATTTTTTGCGATTTTCTTGAAATTGGCTGTAACGATTTGTTTTAAACTTGTATATTTCTTAGACACTTAATTCCATTTTATATGAATCAAGAGGTTGCTCTAATAAACTTTCGAAAATTGAGTAATCAAAAGTACTTGGAATATTAATTGTGAACTATTTTAATGAAGTTTTTTTATTAAGATTAAAAGCCATGAGTTGCACAATTGTGAAATAAAAGCGACTAAGAATAACATCTTACCATCTTTATTTATATTGTAATCATTTTGTTGTTAAAATCAGTCTAACGTTTCGAATTATTCACCTTTTGAGATCATTTTCGTTGTAAGATAAACTATAAATAGTTCGAAACGTTAGACTCGTTTTGACAACTAAATAATTACAATAAAATAAAGATGGCAAGATGTTATTCCTAGTCGTTTTTATTTCACAATAGTGCAACTCATGGCTTTTAATAGCAACAATGAACTTCATTAAAATAATTCTACTTAGGCAAATGTAAATCAAAGAAACTTATTACATTTAGTTAATTGTGAAGAACATATCTCAAAAACTAAACGTCATATAAAAGGGAATTTTATATTTCAGTTTCCTACCTTCCGTATATGAGTTATTAAGAATTTAGTTAAAATCAAATGACCGGAAGTGCCACTTTATTCTTGCGATTTTTAAGTTTTTTGCGATTTTCTCGAAAACGGCTATAACTATGTTTTAATACTTGCTACGGTTCTTAGGTCTTTCGTGCTATTTTACATAAACTTAACGGTTTCCCCGGAAAAATGCCTTGAAACGTGTTAACAGAGAAAATCTCTGGAGTTAAGCAGCGTTTTGCGTGTCTAGTAATTTGAGTGGGTGACCGTTACAATTGTCATTCTCAAAATAAACGCAAATAATATTTTAATCATTTGTGAACATTATTTGCATATCCATATACGTAAGAGAAAGGCGTGTGCCTTCGTTACTGGCCGTGTTCGAATATGCTGAATTGATGATGATTAAGGTGGAATTTAATTTAGGTGGCAATATTTAATCTTTATTAGAATGGTGTTTATAAAAGATTCGTTTTGATGTGTTCCTTTAAATAACCTTTATATAAAATATGGTTCCTTTTATTACACTTCAGAGATTCAGACACTTTTTATACGTAAATCAACTTCTGCATACATCAAATTGTCGTGACAAAAGTTTGTTGTAAGCTTAATTGTCTGTGATCAGCTGTAGTGTACTAAATTAGTCATGCTGAGTTGTTAAATCGCTACTTTCTTGAGCTAATTTTTAAAATGGGGGCTCAAAATTGCTTCCTTTCCTTTTCAAAATTAATTTGGCGCACGTTATTATTAATCAATTTTTCTCAGCAAGTTAAAGTTGTCTGACAATGCATTTAAGTTTTAATGGCACATTTTCAAGTCACTTTATATTAGATTTTTACCGATATCAAACCCGCGATGTCTTGGAATTGTTATTTTTATAGGTCTCTTTTAAAATTTCAGTTACTTTGCGATCTATTAATATATGAACTTATTATTATTATTAGTAAAATTGAATAACTAAACAAGAACAGCAACAGTTCTAATGCTTTTAAAGTATTTAGTATGGGGAACAGTTTCAAAAATTCTGAATTAAGAAATAAGTGTATGAAAGCAATGAATTAAAAGTAATGGAACACAACTTATAAAAAATAACTGTATGTATATATAACGCAAAAGTGAGGTACAAATACTATAAGGAAACGCTCGATATTAAATTGACGACGTGGCAAGACGCTTAAATTGTATCAGCGCGGTTTTCTTATAAAGATAAAAGTCAGACGGTATTTTGAAATATTAAATTTTATAGTAATCAACGTATCTGTGAAAATTTACTTAGCTAATAAAAATCTTTCAATGCATTGCAGAATCCGCTCACCGCGCCATACTGTTTCACTAATTTATTGCAATATATTTAAAATTGCAGTTTTGACAAAACATAATTTTGTTAAAATTATTTAAGGGCGAACGTTTTTACTGAAATGCGTTTAACAAACGCAGGTACTACAATAAACAAACAAATAATAATCGTAAAGAACATGTTGGAAATTGATATTTGGGTAAAATTAAATAGTTATCGCAAACGTGTTTAAATTACGTATCATGTTTTACTGATCTGTCTTTAAATACACTATCAATGGTTATAAAAGGGCTATGCTGTAATTATCGGGATACTCAGAAACTAGTAGCTTGTTAAATTTACTTTTTAGTATAGTTTTTTGAAGTAATCCCCTTAACTTCTCTACATTTGGTCATACGCATGAACAACCTACAAAAAGTTTCAGGTGACTTTTCTTTTTTATCTGCAGTATGTCATCATCATAAGTTGCAATTGCGTCTTTATCTGTAGAAAACCAAGCTCCAAGTAACATTTTTTTAATATGCGGAAATAGGAAGAAATCTCGAGAGTAGGTCTGGTGAATAAGGAGGATGTGGCAAAATTTAATTTTTGAGCCGGTGAATAATTCAGTTAGTTGTTCTAACTACGGTGTAGGACGACCCGATATCGTGACGGCATAACAAACTACGCAATCCAGTGATTGGTCGCTTGACCAGGTAGTCGTGTAATTCTGTTTATATTATATATTTAACGCCTAAGCTTGTCTCTATTTCATAATATGTTATTCGTCGATTTTCTTTTACTAAATGTTTTACAGCAGTGATGTTTTCTGCGGTAACTGTAATATGCTGTCTGCCGATATAGGGGTAATCTTTTAATAACTGCTGTCCAATTTTAAATATCATTTGAATTTTGCGGTTTGTGAAGGGGGATGGGTCTCAAATGTCGCTTATAAACTTACTAGGCACTCCTCTTGTTTAAAACCTTTTCACATAATAGGTTGATTTGCATCTACGCTCAAAATTGAGAATAATAAATATAAGTAATAGATTGATTTAACTTGAAGCCTTTTATTCTCAATAAAATAAAGTTGTAGTGGTTGTTTAATTGGTGTTTATTATTAAAATACAACATGTTTCGGGGTCTTGCCTGATCCCATCATCAGGTATATAAAAAATTGTTCGTTAACCAAGAATTTAATTAAAATCAGAATTTATAAGATTTAGCATATTGAAAATGTTGAAGAAATAAAGATGACAATAACTTTTATAATTGAATCTGAGTGTATTTTAGGTTATTAAATTAAGACGGGGACTGTACGTGTACAGTACATGTTCATACACATTTTAATAGAAGAGTTACGTGAAAAAGTAAAAAATTGTATATGTACATAAAACAGTTAATTTAAACTATACAATTTAAACTATAAGAAGATTTGATTGAAAAATGTTCAATAAAATAATTAGAATGAATTATAATAATTGAACAAATAGACGTACAAATAGAATAAATCGGTTTAATACAACCATTTACAAGGTCAACAAATATATAATTCTAAAATAAAGATGAAAGGGTTTCCTATAAAGTGGGAAGTTTAAATTCTAAATAAGAACAACTGCGTGAGTGAAAAGTCACATAACTATAAGTTCAAATTTAAACAAATATATGAACATTTGCAAGGATAGCCACCACTAAAATCACATGAACCTTACATAAAAATGTAGGCAAACTAACAACAACGTTTTGCAAATGTTCATTCATATATTTGTTTAAATTTGAACTTGCAGTTATATGGTTTTTCACTCATGTACTTTTTCTATTTATTTAGAATTTAAACTTCTCAGTTTATACGAATATCTTTCATTTTATTTTAATGTTACTCCCTATAATACAATAATAGATGGCTCTGCTACTAAATATCAAATTCATAATCCGTTTACATACAGTTAAGCCACGAAATAAAGTTCAAATGGAAATCATACAAGTACCTACAATGGTAATTGTGAATGTTAATAGAATACCTCGAATTAGAACTATATTACGCTACGTACATATGAGAGCGTTGCATCGCGCGTTAAAACTCGCGTCAGAAAATCCATAGCGTATACACTCACAACGTTGACGCCACGTTAATCGCCAGTATAGCTATGGAAGTTGGAGAGCTAGCATGCGTTCTGATTTTGTACCGTATGTATAAAGCACGAATGCGAAGGCAAAGAAAGTACTAAGTCCATCCGACTTTAAATGACAAATTGACTCACGGTTCTTTTGTAACACTTGACCCGAATTTAAGAAAACATGTGCCCAATTTTTGCAATTACCTAAGAATGTTAGTTGTATCCCTTGATGAGTTATTGGAAATAGTTAAGGATGGCCTGACACTTATTGAGAACATTGTAAGGGATAGCATTTCACCAGTAGAGAAACTTGTAATCACATTCAGGTAAGTTTATTTATATACTCAAAATGGCACGTATTGTATTACAAGACAACTGTCTATTAAAAATTATAATTTCGTCCTTTCAAAAGTAAATAAGAAGCTAAAATGTTAGAACAAATCCAATATTTCGCAACTGTGTTGGGAAGCGTAACTCCCTGCTGGTGAGATGGACGATGGTTCTCGAGAGCTCAGAAGCTGTTGTGTTTATTTGACCATTCTATATGTTAGACCGGGGTTGGTTGTATTGTGTTTGATGATACTGATGATAGCACGCAGGTCTTTGTGGTTCATATACGCGAGTTGGACAGTAAAAGTCTTGTGCTCTTTGTATGGCTTCCAGTAATTGATTTTAGTTCTAATTCTACTATGTTCAGGGACTGTTTTAGGTTCCTTGTACAAAGACAGGCAAAACAGTTTGCCGTTTTCGTGATTGTTTCGCTTAATTTATCTTTGTTCTCTTTCCAAAATATTTTTGCTTAAAAGATCACAAAAATGTTTGTCAACTGGATTTAACTTAATTTTTTTATTATTCACAAGAGTGACTATGATTCTTTCAGGTCCATTCAAATTTTCATTATCCGCTTCCCTCTCTTCCAATTGGATATTGTCATTATCATAGTTATCTAAGCTACTAGTAGTCCCCTCATTACCTATCGTCTTTTTCAAAAATTGGAACCGTGTGAAGTATATACGAGTATAAGGAGTTGATTTGCTTTCTCCGGATCCTGACTTGGTGGTTTTCCTTTTTCTAATTCTCTATGAAAATTGTTACATAGAATTTCATCTTTTTTGTAATGCGGTCCCTGAAAAACAAACAACTTTTGTGCAAGTTATCAGATATTGCAAATGTAACGGTTTATAATTTTTTATAGATATTTAGCAACGGGGTGTTCTCTTGCTGAGTTGCATTACAACTATAGGACGAGAGAGTCAACTATAGAAAATGTGATCCCTCAAGTTTGTGATGCCATCTATGACAGAAGACAAATGGAAAGAAGTTAGTAAAGAGTTTCTCGAGTATGCTAATTTTCCTAACTGCCTCAGAGTAGTTGACTGTAAACATGTTTGTATTCTGCAAACCAGTGATACAGGGTCCCTTATTATAACTACAAACATTTTTTTCCAGGTATACTACTAGCTTTTTGTGATGCAAACTGTTGTTTCTTGTTTGTGGATGTTGGGTCTTATGGGAAAAGAAATGATTCATCAATTTTCCAAGAATTAATATTTTATAGAAAACTCACAAAAGGTACATTGAATATTCCAGATTGAAAACCAATTTCGGATGTGGTCATTGCACCTTTGCCTCATGTGCTTGTTGCAGATGATGCGTTCGGTCTGTCGAAACACATTATGTGTCCATTCGTTGGAAAGGTTTTACCTCATCATAGGAGAATTCTAAACCACCAACTATCAAGAGCTCGTAGGTACATTGGAATTTTGGCCAACAAATGGCGAATATTTTATAAGCCTCTAACATGTGAATTTAGAACTTGCAAGCAGTATCATTTTGGCATATTGTTTATTGTACAATTATATACGACAACGAGATGGATACAGGTATGAGGAATAGCTTTATAAAGCACCATTTGTTTACCTGTCTGGAGAGACTGTACTACAGTCAAACATGTATGCAAAAGAAGTGAGAGGCAGGTTTACTCGTTACTTCATCAAAGACGGCAAACTACCATGGTAGGATAAAATGGTGTAAATGGGAGTGCAGCTGCAAAGACGAATGAATTTGCAAATGTATGTTAACAATACAGTGGCAAATAGTACCATTAGAACAATACAACGTAATATATAAGTAATGAAAAACTTTTCCACAGTGTTGCAAAAATAGTTATCATAATATGTATTAAGTCTATTACTTCCTGTTAAAAATAATAACAATGTGATGTTAACTTAAACATTTAAAACGTTGTTTTCAATATTAAAGTTGCCCCTTACCAAGAATTTTCTTTTTTCCGCTGTAAAATCCTCTCCAGAAAATATTTCCACCAATTGTTGTTAATCTTTTTAAAACTCTGTTCTTGTTGTCCGCGCTCTCCATGTCACATATAGCAAGGCTATTTTTAACTTCTTCAATAAAGAGCTCCGCGTCAAAAATATTTTCATTCATGATTTGAGTAGCTGAGAACTGGTCAAAAGAGCGCGCTCAACTGAATTATGTGTACGGTTTGCTTCTAAATATGGGAGCTCGAGGTGCGCTGCAAGTCTCGCGAATCACGAGGAGACTTCGAGACGCGCGCTTCGATGCACCTTCAGTTAAAAGCGCACTTTGCATATGTACTCAGTCATTTGTTTAATAGTGCTTTTATAACGCGAGTTGGAACGCGCGATGAAAACCCTCATGTGTACATAGCCTTACATGCATGACCGAACCCAGACAAATAATTTCCGATTTAAGCTAAGCGAAAAAAAAGTTAAAACATTAGAATATAACGACCAAGTTCTTAGTTGATATCATGCAGAACAGTAAAACTTGAACAAGACAGAGTCAATATTTCTTTTACTCTAATGTATTTAAACATTTCCCAACTATTATCCAATCAATATTACATCAACCAACACATCATTGTTGGCTATTTTCCTTTTCTTAATGATCGACGACTGCGTATGTAAAGTCATAAAAGGTGCATGATATCTATTGTATTTATTGGACGAGACAGTCAGGAAAGGCAGGATTTTTCACCAAAAGGGCCGTTACTTCTCAAATAGTTAGTGTAGCAGTTATCCTGTGCCGAATTACATTCAAATTTGGCAACTAAATAGTAACGATTCTACAACTTCATTATTTCTAAGGCTCCCAAACAGCAGCACCGATTATATGAGACCGTTTCAAATGAAATCCGGATTGGGTCTGTAGATCATGCAAATGTGTTACAATTACAAAATACATTGAATTAGGTATTAAAGTAATTGTCTGGGTAGTCTCTGACCGCTTAGTTTATTAGATAAAACAATTATAGCATCAAGGTGTCATCATTATTTGCAATATCGCCGCTAAATAATTACACCCGCGAATAAATGCGCTAAGTCATAAGATTTATAACTGCTGTGGGTGTAAATCCAGATGAAATTCATAAAGGAATGATAAATATGTATGGAGATAGTTGTGTGGCTCGTTCAAGTGTTTTTGAATGGGTCCGCGCCCGGGACAGGTGAATTGTGTAAGCACTCCAGAGAACATTTCAGTGATTCACGAGCTGATTTATCAAAACAGGCGAATTAAACTTGAAGAAGTTGCTTCAAAAATTAATGTGAGCATTTTTTCAGCTCATAATATTGTTGTGGATCACCTTAAATTTCATAAGGTGTGTACAAGAATGGTTCCGAATCAGTTGACTGTCCGACTAAAGGAACAACGCCTTCAAGCATGCGTTGCTCTTCTTCAGTGATATGAGAAAGACGAGAAAGCTTTTCTGAACAGAATAGTGACTGGGCGATGAAAGCTGGGTACATTGCTATTAACGCGAGTGTAAATAGTCAATCAAAGAATTACGCCTGCATCGTCGCCAAAACCAAAAAAATTCAAAGTCGCACCGACCGCAGGAAAAGTGATGTTGACCGTATTATTTTGGGACAAAAACGGCGGCATTGTTGAATATTACCTAACTAGGGGCAGTACAGTACAGTACAGTACCTAGTATTGTAGCCTGTTGGAAGTCGTCCTGAAACCAGCAATAAGGACAAACGCCGTGGACTTTTGTCAAAATGTCTTTTTCTTCAACATGATAACGTTCGTTCCCATAAGGCGAACATAACGCAATAAACAAATGAAAATCTAGGGTTTACATTGATTGAACATCTGCCTTACTCTCCCGATCTAGCGCCAAGTGATTAGCACCTTTTTAAAGCATTAAAAAAAGATTTGGGTGACCTGCATTTCCCGGACGACGAAAGCGTAAAAATCGCGGTGCATAAATGGCTTCGCAAGCAGCCAAAAAAGTTTATCTCAGACCGAATTGATGCATTGGTCGGCAGGTGTAAAACGTGTATTGAGAAGAAAGGAGATTACGTAGAGAAATAATATGTTTACTAGTAATTTTTTACAATTCAAACAGTTTTATTAACCCAATCCGGATTTCATTTGAAAAAGCCTCGTACATTATTTTCAAGGTACCACGATGCTTCAGGTAGCATTATTTTTGAGTATTTGTCTAATATTTGAGTAAAAATGATTAGTTTCCTGTGAAAACTTCATTTTTTATACACCTTTAGACAAATAAGAATCCATATTTTGCAAAATTTTGTAATAACTGTTATATGCGTCATTACTTTGGCCAGTACTCAAAAATTACTTACATTAGATGAAAATTAATTATTAAAAGGTAACTCACTTTTATTATAGATGTTGTTGAGCGTGGAAGAAATAAATCTTCTGAACCTATCGAATATAGAATTTCAATTCAGATCTTTATTCATGGCAGACCTTTAAACTTAAATTTGAATATCTTATTTATGAGCGGTGGTCGAGATGAACCCTTAGTAACAGCGTGACCAAATGTATGAATGTAAAACTATATTGAGTTAATTATTCCTGAAATATTTGATTGATAACTGCTGTATTCAGTGCTACTGTCTAATTTTCAGGGCATAAATAATAACAACCTTAAACAATGAAGTAGTTATTGGGGAAATGAGTGAATGAATGATTGGTTTTACCGTAAAGAGGACATTTGCCGAACTACTTGCAAATATAGATTTTGGTTCAATTTACGTATGTTCTAAGATTTTTAATCATCAATGGTTAGCAATTAATTCAGATATGATCCAGCCAGTGGCATCCCTAGATTAGAGACTTTTAACCAACTTATGATATCTAATATCCTAGTTGCATGTTTCAGTTTTTAAAGCCCTTTAACTGGTACATTGCGGCTATTTTAAGGAACATCTCGTGTGTTAACACTTATTTATACTGTGACGGACTCTGTATCTGAAAAAAAAACAGCCCCGTCGGATGCGTCTCTAACTGGTTAATTAATTCCTTCAATATTTTATATTAAAAGTAAAAGCTGAAAATAATTAATTTTTCTTGTATCATTTTGTGTATAATGTTTTAATGGCGACTATGAGTGTACTTTCGTCAGATGTTTGCTTTTTTAAGGATGTTGTTTTAAAAGTAAATACTTAGTGTCTTTTAGAAACCCTTCAAGGTACATGAAAATACTTAAATTAAAATTAATTTAAATTGAAGTCAAATGTAACTATACAGAAGTTTTACTATAAATTAGTTAACTTTTGCGATCCTCCTTACTTGTTAATAAAAACTACCGTTTGTATTTCTGTCGTAAAACTTTTTCCTTAATAATTCTGGACATATTTTTATTTGTGTCATGTTCATTTACTAGTAACCAGCCAAATACACATTGTAAACACACAATCAAAATGTATGCTCGAGGCTGTTAAAAGCTTCTATTAAAACCATCTGCACCTTCTATGCTTGTCTAAATACAATGTGTATTTAAAATTCAATACTAAACATTTTTCATTATACCAAAGTTTCATGTTTATTTAAAAATAAAGTTGTAAAACTACAATTTACCATTTTGCCGCAACGATAGTCGTGGAATTGTTTGAGTTAACTAAATATTCACTCAGTGCTTAAAATGTATTTATCCATTGAAGCTTTCGGGACACTATTTTTATCTTAGGATATCATTAATCATTGCTGGACATCAAAGTTAATTATTTTTTTCTAAAATTAATCTTATTCAAAATATGCAGTTGTTTTGTCAAGTGGACTAGATCAAGAGGTCAGTATGATATTAATACAGCGTGAGCTATATTTACACCAAATAATACTTTTAAATCTACCAACTCAGTTTATTATTTAAAAAAAAAACTTTAGAAGCTTTTAATACCTTGGAAAATTTAAAACAAAGCTTGTCACTCATAAAGTCGATTTAAGTTAAGAAATTCTTCAAAATTGTATTTATTACAGAAAATTTCACAAAAATATACTTTATGAGTGAAAACGTCTTACACATAAATCTACTCCCCAAGTTTTTTAATACTTGAATTCCAATTTGTTTCTTTATATTTCAGAAAGAATAAATTTGAATCATTTTATTTCATATAAAAATCTACACCACTTCTGTGCTTGCTTAGTTTATCATTATTAAAATTCTAATGAATACCGGAACAAAGAAGAACAATAAATTATCAAGCAATAAACTTGCAAAATATATTCAACTTTTAAATTCACAGCATTTGCAATTGCGCAGTGCAGTATTTTTGGTGCAGCGTGGACCTGAATGCAATCTGTTTACACATATGAAACAGTAGTCTCTCTATAAAATATAATGTATTATAATATGCATACGTTGCTTGGAAAATTTAAAGTGGAATTGTTAGGTTTAATACTTTTATATTAATAAAACTACGCCACAGTAAAGTAAATAACAGCGTCCGAATGTTCACAACAAATTTATGCACAAAAATTTGGCTATTTTAAATGCAAAAAGATATACAAAAATCAAAGGAGATGGGGTATAAATTTGACGAAACTTATTAAAATATAAACCTGCATTTTGTTCATAATTCAAAGTAATACCTTTGACGTTAAAGAATCCTTCTTTATTGCTAACTAATAACTATCAACTGAAAATTATTCAGAAGCATGTCTGATGAAGTTATATTTAATATTTCTATCCATAAGCGATGGCACCTACTAAATTTATTTTTAATTTTTATTTAGTCATGACTTTAATAATATTCCAACCTCCAAACGCTGCCTTATAACTTTGACATTTAAAGCATTTTTATTGTTTGCCTTCAGAGGTTTAATTCAATTTTACCTCACATGTAAAACTATTTAGTTCAGTAAGAAATAAGTAATGTATAATGTCATTCAAGGTGCTAAACATATATTACGTTGGAAAGTAATACAGAAATGGATCTTTCTGGAACAAACATAACATGAAACCTGAACTTAGGAATTTAAAATAATTTCTACACAATATGCTGTACGAAATATTATTTTAACTTTCATGCTACATCAACTGTTATTTTAAAATTAGCACAACCGACATTTTAGATAAATATTTGAATAATTTCAAGAAAATACATTCTCTTTGTACCGCAATTTAGTTTTCATGGGCATTTAACTAAGCATGGAATGCGAGACATTTTTATAACAATATTTCATCTACAATTGTGTGTAAGGTATGTTTAATTACAGTTAATAGAAAGGCCAGAGATTTAAAATATCTTCTTAAGCTTGATGAAACTTTCGATCAAAAATCGTTTAATTTTACCCTAAAATTAGTTCGCTTTAATTTAAACCAATAATTTCGTATCTGGCTTGTGGTACATAGCGTTAAACGCTAGGTGACTAACAACATTAAAGTTAACTTCTGTAATAACCCTTAGCTTATCTACGCCTGAAGCCATTATGTTCATAATGAACCAGACTAAAAACACTAGCGATTTTGGACGCATCAGTGAACGAGGAATGAGCAGTTCAGTTACGAAGTTGTCACATGTAAATTGATAAGTATGTAACAAACTGTTGATTGCACAACTGCGACGCTATCTATTTAGTGAATTATGAAACTCAATTGATTATAGATATTACTATTTTAGTGTATAGAGTTTCTCTTACAATATAATTTTTTGGTAGCTTTTCTAATTTACAATTCTTTATTGCACTATCTCTTTTGGCGTTACTTCGATTCCCTCATACGGGGACGGTCTGCCTTAGAGATACTAAGACCCTTCAGCCAAAAATGGGAAGTAAGCGTAAATAAATGCAAGGATGGGCTTGAAAGGAGGCTCGAAGGATGGAATGTATCGGCATTCACCTCAGAGATCACTTTTGTTTCGACTCAGAAAGCCACTTAAAACCAGCCCCGGAATCAAACTGTACATTTTGGCATGGTGATCCTGCAATGGTCCAAAATTTATGTTGTATCAGATTTGGGCTACTATAAAATTAATTTCGACCTTTTTAGAAGCTAGGGCTGCTAAGAAAATCCTAAATTTGGTTTTATATGTATTGTTCATAATAGTTTAATCATTAATCCAATTCTTTATGCTTATCTGTTATTTTACTTAATTTCTATTAATACACGACTAGTTGTTTTTCCTACTATCCCATTTAAAACGTTGATTTAATCATTATTTTATATATTTAAATGAAGAATATACAAATTTCTTATCTTGTGGCAAATATTTACCAGATTTTATTGATTGCTGCTACTGTGGCGCAATAATTCTTTAATTCGCATTAATTTATTAGTAGTTTAAGCTTCTCGTTTCACTAAAGTAATAGTTAATTAATTGTAATTACATAAATTATGTTTGCAAGTTTTCACATCTGTTTTGAAACAGTGGATTGTTGCTTAGTTTCCAGTTCATACGAGTATATCCAAGTTTCGTCACCTGTAACGATGTTGTAGGTGGCTTTTGCAGTCCCTCGGTCGAATTTGTTAAGCATTGCCCTACACCAATTAACACGAGCCTATTTTTGTTCTTCGGTCAAATTATGCGGAATCCATCGGGAACAGATTTTTCTCACGGATAAATGTTGATGCAAAATCGAATGTATTGCAGTCTACGAGATGCCAAGGGA
>JAHWXV011063157.1:0-12154 GCA_024586415.1 Phrixothrix hirtus | reverse complement strand
GTAAAATAAGAATAATAAACTGACTGAATGATGAATGACTGAATAATTTATTAAGTGGGCACGTGCCCTTGTGCCCTTTAGAACGAGCCGCCACTG
This sequence comes from Phrixothrix hirtus, assembly GCA_024586415.1. Taxonomy (NCBI): domain Eukaryota; kingdom Metazoa; phylum Arthropoda; class Insecta; order Coleoptera; family Phengodidae; genus Phrixothrix; species Phrixothrix hirtus. The sequence goes on along the minus strand of JAHWXV011063157.1, from coordinate 12,058 downwards.
GTATAATGTGTTTTACTGATATGATGAAGAGCAGTACCGGTAGTCAGGTCTAGGTTTCACTTTGTGACATAACTATAATTCAACACTGTACTTACTATCCTCGATTTGTACGCGAATTTGCAGACATCGCAAAACCACTTACAAAACTTACTGAAGAAGACTAATCGTATAATGGAATAATTGCTGTCATGGGCCATTTGAAACTTAGACAAACTTTGGTAACTGCAAATGTAAGGAATATTTGTCTTGGACTCCGATGCTAGCCACCTCAGCATCGGTGCAGCGTTATCGCAAATCCAAGACCGACAAGAACGACTAATTGGATAGTTTACCAAATTATTGTCCAAACTTGAAAGGAGTTATTGAGTTATGCACAAAGAATTGCTAGCGATGATAAAGGCTGTTGAACACTTTTATAGACGAAATTTCTTATGGGGAACTGACCATGCAGTGCTATAATGCCTACTACAGTTTAAGAATTCAGAAGGCCAAATAGCGAAATAGATTGAATGGCTACACGAGTATGGCTATGAAGTTGAGCATCGTGCTGGAAGAAATCATAGAAATACACATGCCTTGTCAAGACGGCCTTGCCCGGAAGATTGCAAGCACTGCTCTCAGTTGGAGCCAAAAGTTGAAGAGCCTCTTGACAAGCGTACTACTGTAAACAACGATTACTGGAAACCATATAATGTCAAACAAGATCAAGGGAGCGGCCTAGATATGAAGTTCTTATTAAAATGGAGAAATGAAGAAGAAGGGCCAGTTGTTAAAGCATATTGGTTTCAATGGAATTCCTTGCAGGTTCGGGATGGCTTTTTGAAAAGAGCCCTGGCAAATGATGATGGAATTCAAAGACGAATGCAGTTGGTGGTTCCGAAAAACAGTAGCGGAAGCTTCACAACAACTGCATGATGATCCGTCAGGAGGGCATATGGGAGTAAAGAAAACTCTGAAAATGGCCGTGAAAGATTTTATTTGATAAATTGTAGAGACTTAAGAAGTGGGTACCGAATACGTGTATTATGTACTTCTGGGAACTGCACATTGGGGAGGCTAAAAGCACAAATGAGGCAATATAACATGGTTAGCCTATTTGAACGAATAACAATTAATATAGCTGGTTCATTTTCGGAAACAGAAGCAGGAAACAAATAGATCCTGATTGTAATGGACTATTTTAGTAAATGAACTGAAGCATATGCTCTACCTAATCATGAGGCATTTACGGTGGCCGAGACCTCGGTAAAAGAATTATTTAATCGCTTCGAAATTACATTGGAATTACATTCAGGCCAAGGAAGTAACTTCGAGTTAGTCTTACTCCAAAATCTCTGTCAATTGTTGAAAATACATAAGACCAGAACAACTGCTCTTCTCCGTCGATCGTCAGGCGAAATGGTAAACGCATGAATCGAACAATGGGAAAATATTTATCAAAAATTTTCTCAGATTATCAAAGAGATTGAGCCCAGCACTTACAGCTGTTCTTGATGACATATCGGTCAGCTATAAACGAAACTACAGAAGAGACTCCAGTTAGAGTGTTGTTTGGGTGTGAAATTAGGCTACCGATGTAGTAAGCCTGGAGAAGAGGTTTCTAGAAATGAATATGCAGAGAGTCTTCGAAAGAAACTAAATTCAGTTCATGGGAGAGTTCGAAATTACATCCAGATTACCAGTGATCGAGTGAAGCTTCATTATGATTTAAGTTCTAAAACTGAAGGATATCAATCCAATGATCTGATTTTGTTGTACCAAATTCAACGATGGTAAATCACCTCCTACATTGCAAAGATCCTTGTTCACATGAATTGATTAGCCCCATTGCTTGGAAGGAATCCAGAACCGGAGCAACAGGAATATGAAAGAAGGGCGAAGCATGTTGAGTTAGAAAAGGTAGAAGACAAAAATAGTAAACAGTCATTTACCAAATTTATGTTAACCTATGCATGACCCCACAAAGTTCGATTTAGGGTTACCATTGAGGAATACATAAATTTGTTAGATGTACCAGAGGAGTACTATATGACTCATTGTGTCGCTAAAGACATCCGTGTGTCCCGTAGCATCGCAATTGAATTTAAAAGGAGATATGGTGATGCAGATGAAGTACTGCAGCAAGAGTAACTTTTCCAGTGAAATATGTTAATGTGAAAGAGCGACGCGAAACCCTATTTGCAACAAAGCACGCGCGTCTTACGTTTCCGCGAAAATACCAGAAGATTAAACTGATAAGACATTTTAAAAAGACTGTAAGAAGTTAACTGGGAGTGAGTGACGGTGAACTAATTTAAAATAAATAAATATTGTTCAGTAACCTGCATACAAATAAAATATAATTAATTAGAACTTAAAGATGACGAAATATTACACAACAACCAAAGTATTAAGAAATTGTTCAAAGTGAATATAGATTGCTGCCAAAATGTATAATAAACATAAACAATCTCAAAACCGAGTTTAATTAACAAGAAAGCATTAACTGGAATTGCGCAATATTACGTTATAAATAAATTATTGCTAATCAAAGCACATGAGCTGTACGCTTATCAATAAGTGTAAGACCAAATTACAATTATCAATAACGTTCGTAGAACAGAGAACGAAACACCGATTATTCTGTATAAAACGTCGAAGCTTTCAAGCTAAAAGAATAGTTCTTGCAATCCCTTGTTCGAGCTAACACCGCACCATTCTTTATATAAAGAATAGTTGTATCTTTGCCTATAAGGTCCAGATATTTTGTTGAATTAAAAAGCTCTTTGTTAACTGCAAAGAACCCAAACCGTCCACGCCGAATTATTTATATTTGTTTATAATTGTTTATAATTAGAACTGCAAAATTAATTCACCCATCTGAAAGGGTGAAATCGCCCTTTTATCCGACCCTGTCAAGCTTATTGTCGAAAGCGGATGAGTTGCTCTGTAACGGCCCTGTCTCGGTAATAAGCATAGATAGAACGCCCGGACGTTGAGTTGAATCAGCAGCAAACGTTCAGGCGCCGCTATCACCAGTGATCACGCTGTCGTCAAACACATTTTAGTTGACTAAGTAGCGAGAATCTGTTTGATGCCAGCATTCCGTGATATCTTCGTCTACCGAGTGGCATCTGTCACGAGTGGACCAAGGTGTCATCGTCTGACCGTCCGAATCTTTACGCAAAGGAGCACGCTCGCACTCGACGTGACCCATTTCACACTTGGAAGGAAACTGAACTATCTGAGCGAAATTCATAAATATCAGCTGTGCAGAATATAACGCTGGACGGCGCACGTTCCCTTTGCAGACAGCAAAAGCGACGCTACGCGTCTGTCATAATTATATTCGTACTAAGAACGCCTTTTCGCATTGAAAGCTTTCGATTATTTAAAATCCAATTGTTTATATTGCAAATATCAAAGTGTTAGAAAGTGTTCTTTTTAATTATTATTTTCTTTATTAAGAATAAAATTACCTTTGAAGGTTTTTTCCATCTTATTATTTCCGCCGAGTTGAGTTATTAAATATATAGTTGTGAAAAGATCGTTTCACATGAGAAGTTGCGACCGCTTTCGAGGGCCGCTCCATTCTAATATATAACTTTCTCCTCTTTAGGATAACCGAATACGAACCGTTCTAAGAGGCAGCCCTAGTATCCTTAGTGCTCTCTACTAGACCGTACCTAGCCTAACCCCTCTGATGAGTAATCCCGGCTGCAAAAATATAAATTAATTTTATTAAACCTGTGACCCAAAGACTACGCTTTGAACCGTTACACAAGGACCAGAAATTGTTAAAGCCTGTACCTACTGCTCTGTCATCACCAAGGAGTGATAAACATTTACTGCCTCGTGACGAAAGCCTTGTCCCATCAGAATCCACGTTATAAAGACCTGTGGAAGGAGTTATAAGACCTAAGGAAACAAATTTAGGCTGGTGCTGGTAGAAAATTAGCCATATCTAAGCTCGGTTGTGGCACGTATCAGCTTAACTAGCGCGTAGTTCGTAATATGATAAGGTCAGTGTTTCGAGACACTGTTATCAAGATCCTGGTGTGTAATTGAAATCCACGAGGAACTCCGCCAACAACAAAATCTGTAGACTGCCACTTTTCAAGAAATGGGTCTGCAAGTACGGATCGCAATGCAGATTCCGGCATTCGGAACCAAAGGAGGTGGCAGTGTAATATAATTAGAAACAATAAGAATTCGATCGAACATTCCGTAGCAATCTAGAAGTTTCCTCAGAGCTGAAATAAATGATGTAATCACGAATGACTTAACGCAACCGATATCTATCTACATAAATTCAAGGTCAGCAATGAATCATGGTATTATAAATTATTACATTTTATTCTTTAAAATTGTAAAAAATTATAGAAGTTTCTAGAATATTTCCTTTCCATATAAATAGTAGTTAAATTCCTTTAGTAGTTGGTTTTGCTCACAGTCTTATATTGCTAAAAGCTGTTAAAAATAAATAGTAATTTAAATTTTTATTATTAGTGTGCTATCAAATAAATACTTGAGTGATTACGTCTAAATAAATAGCTGTAATTTAGTGAATATAAATAAAGATTATTAAAAAATTAATTAGTTTCGTTACATTATATTTATATTTATTATACTTACGCTTTTAAGAATTAAAAATCACCTATATCTCTGAAATCGTTAACTTGCGGTCCCATGTTGGTTAAGATTGTTTTATTTGTCTATAAGTATTATAAGCGGGTAAAATATACGACAACATATTTATAACACCCTGTATATACATATAGTTAACGAAATTTTAATTTAAATAGAAAATTGGGCCAGAAAATTAAGCGACCCTGGTTAAACGCATGATAATTTCTAACTGTACTATTTAAACATCATTATTTTTTTAATTCGCTAGAGTGATATACTCCGCAACTCACCTGTAGCAAGCAGGAAAGTTGTATTATTTAAAAATCTGGTGTGGCACAACATACAACTTGCTCTTAAATATCATAAATGTCCAAATAATATCCAAACATGAATAAAATATTATTTATATTTATTTCGAGAATGATAATTGCAACGATCACCCATCCAAGTTACTCGACACGAAAAACCCTGCTTAACTTCAGAATTATTCCTCGATAATTCACGCGAGACAATTTCCTCAAACAAATCAATTGCTTCGTGTAAAAGAGTATGATATTTGTAAAGAACGTTGTAAATTTGAAACAAGTTGTTAAAACCGTTTTTCAAAAAATCGACAAAAACCAAACAATGACACTTCTAGTTATTCAATTTTAATCAAAATGTTGCGGTTGTTGTAGATGGATACAAACCTAAATATAACATTTTGTTAATTTACGTCTTTTCATTTTCAAGATATTCTGTTCACACACTGACAGATACATACGCACACGAACACGCACACACGCACGCATGCACATACGCACGTACACACACATATATACGCACAGGCCAATTTATAAAAACGTGCTTTCCCGTAAACGTGTATTTTCACTGAAATTTCGACATCGAAAATGTTGGACGAAAAGAATACCTACGAGTATATTTTAAATAGGGCAAGAGAAAGTGAAAATGGCACAAGCCGTGTTTATTAAGTTTCACATAGAGCAGCATCATCTGACGATTGTAATTATCTGGTATTATTCGACTAGCATTTGCATTTAAAAAAATACGAGACAAAATTATCTTACAGAAACCGGATTATAACCATATATGATTTCTATTCTTCGACGTTTTTTTCCTTTTTGGATTTTGTATTACTTATGGCAGGGAGTTGATGATCTTAGTTGAGTTTCAAATAACTTTTATTGGCACATTGTAACAATTGTTTAATTTAATTAAGGAATTTGCGAATACTTCATCTGATAATAATATAAATCAAACTTTATAATTATTGTGATTAACAATTTGTGATAGTGATTGTCCACACAGCAGACAAGAGCGGTAACTCGACGTCAGCTCGTGCGTTATGGCGTGTCCTTTATAGTTATTTAATTAATTATTCCTAAAAATATTGTATTAGAAAGTTTTGTAGAAGTAGTCAGTACCTGTGTTTCTATAATCCCATAAATTATGTCAATGAAGGTAAAACATCATAAAGATACTGGGACATTCACTTTTATGGTAGTTTCGGCTTATCGAGTTTATTATTTTATGGCATCTCTTGTTTAAGAATTTGACTTTGGACATAATTTTAATGTTGATACGCAATTCTTGTACTCTCAAAAGTTCTCTGAATACCAATTGATAGATATTGTAAAAGATATGTTCATAATAAAACTTCATAATCGTTGTTGAACCTACCACAGTAGTTTTTAGACTACCCAGAATTTTAAATACAAAAGCAACTATAGGTATACAATATGGGTTTAATGTAAGAAACATCACTTACAAAGTTCAAGATAAAAGATTTTCAGGTATATAGGTTATCGACCCTTACGGTCTTCATAAATACTTAAGTAGAAATTCTAACATAGCCAACTGCTTATCAGTTACTTACTCTTAAAAACATTTGAAACCCTAGCGAGTTGAAGAAGGTTATTTATATTTTTTTGAAAAGCAATTAAGTCTGACATGGACATTACATATCTATTCAAGAATGAGACAATTTTAAATTGTGATGTGAAGATAAACGTAATGAACTGGAAAATAAACAATGTGTTTTTTTGTTCCTTAATTTTTTTTAAAGTTTGTATAATTTCTAAATTTTATTTACGCTATTTACTACATTTTTATATTAGAAACAACACTTCTTGAACTAATTTTTAAATAGGACGGTTGCTCTTTTAATGTTGAACCTTACAGAATAAAACACATTTTTGGTTTATAAAAATTGTATTATAACTTCTCAAAATATTCTGCATTACAGTCAATATACTTTTGCATATGTAAGAATCGGTTTTCGCAACATTTATTCCACATCTCTGAAGGTATGTTATTTATCTCGTTTTTGAAAGCAACGACAGCTCCATCAGCTAAAGTAAAACGCATCCCTCTCAACTTATCTTTAACTTGTGGAATAAAAAGAATCATCAGGTGCTAAGTCGAAACTATATGCCCGATGATCCATCAATTCGGTATTTTTGTCGCTTAAATATGCCGATGTTCTAGCAACAATATGTGCACGAGTATTATCATGATGCAAAATAAGCTTTGTTCTTGATCGCCTTTCACAGACTTTTTTAAGGACTTTGGGCAAACAAACAGTACCATTCAGAATTAACAGTACATAGAACATCTAGTGCTACGGCTGCAACGTGACCAGTAGTTCCAAAAAAGATGGCAATCATTTTTTTAATCCGGCTTCTTTCCCGTACAACCTATGTTGGAGGCACCTCATTTTGAAACATCCAAAAAGCTGACGGTTGCTTTTCTTTGGAACCACATGAATATACTGAACTTTCATCGCCTGTTACAATATTGCATATTAAATTAAACGACCATCGGGAAAACGTCTGAGTATAGCTTTGCTTCAATTTACACGATCTGCCTTTTGAACTTCTGATAAATTGTGTGGTATCTAACGAGCACAATGCTTACGTACATGTAAATGATTGTGCAAGATACTATTTATTATTTTCACACCAATCGTCCAAATAGTAACATTACGGTCTTCCTCTATCATACCTTACACAGTCTTGATGTTTTCCTCCGTCGCAGCAATTTTTGGGCCACCTTCGCAATGTTTATCCTTCAGAAATTCACTACATAAATGAAATTCGTTATACCAGCGTTTGACGGTAACTAATGAACATGACTCAATACAAAACATATTTTTCTTCTTATCAAAAAACGCTTGCCGACTTAATCCACGCTTGAAATTGTAGAAAATTATTGCTCGGAAATGCTCGTTATTGAATGTTATGATTTTTTCACCATTTAAAAACGTATATCTTCAAAACGTCGTAATATTTTTTCTTGCTGTCACTTGCGTTAAAGTCGAAAAACATGGTATTCAATTATCATAAAAACAATTATACCCCACAGATAGGCCCAACATTAAGTGAACAACTCTGGTTTTATATTTGACGATATTTGAGACTATGGTTGCGTTTAGCCGGTACCAGCGTTGGAACAGCGGTTTTTATTATTAATTATATATTATCTGAGATTTAAATTCACAAGAAAATCTTTTACCATCAACATGAGAAAGGCATAGAATTTAAACTAATCTCAGATATTTATTACATTTGAAATACAGAAAAAATAATTGTATTTCACTTTTCCTTTGTTACATTTTAAAGGTTTATTATATAACACGATATCATTATAAAACCTTATCTTTCGTTTTAAACATTTTGTTGTAATAAAACAAATATAAATTGTTTTCACTTTATAAAACTATTAAAAAATATAATTTTTTATCAACTTTTACAATATAACTTTATGCAAGACTTACTTAATTAAACTTGTTACAAACTTAAATTTATTCTGATCTGTTCTGAACTATGACTATTCTGGTCTAACTAAACACTGAATATATTGCCTGTTTATAAGGTTCCGTGTACTGAGCGCTGCATTGATAAAAAAGTGTTTATGTTGCACTATAACTGTCACATAACTCCTCTATCCTAAAATTGAGCTTCCTCCGGTTTGGTCTGGTTGTATTCTGGGAGTTGAGAATTTTACCTTTTCAAATAATATCTTGTCACGAAGTAAACTGCAATTGCTGCCTATATTAATAAGTATGTTATTGTTGTCCTGGTTCTCAGGCAATGGTTGATGAATTTTGAGCTTGATATCGGTACTATAGGGATCAAAGATATTTCTTTCCAGAGAAGCCTCTGCAGACTTATTTTCATGTCTCGGTATATTCGTGGAATTTTATTGTAGTTGAATTTTTTCCCTTAATATTGGTGTACCACAACTTGACCCATCAAAATTTAATTGTTGCTTCTTAAATGTTACTTTATATTTATTTTCCTTTATTAGATATATGCCTTTGAGTGAATTAATTTGGTTTTTATTTTGACAATTTATATAGAGTTTTTCTTCATTAAGTATTGATTAATTTCGGGTACTATTGCTACATGATTATTTCCTATGGTTAATATTGTATATTTACAATTTCTAAATTCCTGTGACTTCAGAATTTTCATTTCGCATTTCGCACCATGTCCGGTTATTAATTGAGTGAAACATTGGTATATTTTGCTTTTTGAACACATATGTCAGTTAGAAGCTTTATTTCATTATTTGATTTTAACAAATATTTTACGTTTGGAATTATTGTTACATATTCTGACTCGTACTTAGTGGGTGAAGAGAGTAAATAATATAACTCATAATCTATCCTAAAGTTAATCGGTATTTTTATAAAATAGCCAATTCGAGAGTAGGCTATTTTACAATTAATCCTAAGTATTGATTCAAAGTCTAATATGCTTTCGTCTTTTAATTCGAAAGGTAATTGATTTCTATAATGTTGTTCAACTATTTGTAATTGTTTAAATAATTCTTGGAGTTTATACTCGGGTGAAGAGTTCTCAATTTAAGAAATGTTGTAGAGTTTTCTATATCTTGTAGGATATTTAATAATGAATTGTATAATATAACCAATTTATTTTACAGAGTGGCTCACCGAAAACAGGTCAAGGCCGTTTTGGCCTTTTAAACTGAAATATAACCAAAACGTTCGAACATGTCGATTTTATTTGTTATGGGGACAACTTTTCATTCATGTTATTTCAATCCCTATGCGGGTGTAAAAGTCACCCCAATAATTTTAAATAGCAATGTATGTCAAAAAGCATATCATTTCGAAGTATACCAAATTCTCTTTACAATGGAGTTTTTATTTTTCAAATCGAGCGATTAGTTTAGGAGAGAACATATTTACAGTTTTTTAAGAATTTCAAATTTTGTATCGCAATAAGTTCTCAACCGTATGAGATGATTAAGTTCTGTGTGTGGTGCCTAGTTGTAATTGGCAATAAAACAAAATAATAGCCATAAATGTCGCGAGAAATACGACGGTTGGGGTATAAAAAAATTTAAAATTCGACATTTTTAAGTTTTCTTAAACTTATGCCAGATTTCACTGGATTAGTGAAATAACGTTTTATGGATATTTATAAGTACTGCCGGCATTAGCTTTACCTAAGGTATACTACGTGGAGGTTGCACGGTCGGATTTATACCTCGTATGTGTGTGTTTGTGTATGTGTGAGCGTCTATATGAACATTATTTGATTAAATGTTCAAAATAGTCTTCGCCCACTTCCATGTAAACATACAGCAAAATGTCTTCAAACATTTTGAAGCATATCCCGGTGTTTTTTGTTGCATGCGTTTACTATACATTGCCTTAAAATATCTAAAGAGACAGGTAGCATAAACTTTACTCTTTAGAAAACTCCACGAAAATAAATCTAATGGAGATAAATCTGGCGATCTTATCGGCCATTCTACGGGCCCTCTTCTATCAATCCACTGACCAGAGAATCGGTTATCTAGGTACTGTCATACAGGAATTGCGTAATGAGGGGGGGCACCATAATGTTGGATTATTAAACGATTTTCAAGGTTGTAAAATTTCGGAGAAAAAAGAAGGTACTGAGTTGTAAAATAGCTAAGAACTTTACCTATAGGGCTAGCTCATATCTCAGGATGTGGGTTTTAGGAATAATTACTTAGTAAGCCTTCGCTAAAAGGCGCCAAACAAATTAAATTAATTTGCCAGATCTTAAAAATAATAAAAAAGATGAAATTTGTTAGAAAAGACACTTCGCGATTGTAGTTGCCTTGCACAAGAAACAGAAATGATAACTCGTATAAAAATAACAACATAATGTATTAAATCACAATTTAAATATCAAAATTTATGAAATTCAAAAGTTAACAATTAATATTGCTTAAACGTAGTTTTATGAATAATCTCTTTTAAATAACAATAATAATTTAGTAAATATTCACGCAATTATTAAGCATATTTACGATACTGATACATTTGTTGTGTCAACTTAGTCCAATCTTAAAATGACGGAATGCTGCCTTGATTGTAGTGTAATTACTGAAGATAACTTCTGGAAAACACCAATGTTTGTTCGAACAAACCTATAAAAAGAGAAAAGGAAGCAGTAATCGTTCTAATATTTAAAATAATATCAAGACAAGTTAGCACAACAATTAATTACTGATAACTAGGTTAATTCTTAATTGTTGCTTGATTAAAATTTAGACAATAGTAATAATTGAAATGTAAAATTTACAATATACTTAATTGAAAACCCAATAACAAAATTCAATGAATGTAAATATTTAATTTAGAAGCTAATTTCTTGATTTTATCCGAAATATTTAAAAACCCTTAATTTTGAAAACCTAACCCCAAAATTTGAATTCGAAATTAAAAATTAAAAAGCCAGGATTGAAAAAACGGAGTCACTCACATCAATTTTGAGTGATCACCTGTCATAAATCAATACTTACTGAAATTGATTTGTAAATCGTTCAGAGATTAATGAATTAATTGGGAATTGGCCTTGTTATTCGTAGAGAGCTGAGTCACAACAAAAACTGTGCATATCTTATGCTATCTTAAACATTTCATAATTTCATATATGCCATATCTAAAATGGCCTCTAATTGAATGTCGTAGATAACCCCAAATTATTCCTATAAAGATATCTTCTTAAACTGAGTTACAATTTCATTCTATAGAAAAATTCAATAAATAGCTAGTAAATTCTAGATCACTCAAAAGGGAATATTCGGATTATCAGCTCCTGTCCACTCATCTGACTCTCCTGAAACCTTCATAAAAATTTGAAAGTCAGGTTAGCTTGACAATAAAATGCATTGAAATTTAATTAATAAAAATTCTTGATTTACTGCAAATCAAGTACATACTAAAAATTTTGAAGAATTTAAATTAAAAATAATGAAATATAGCGAATGCTAATTTTAAACGTGCATTTTATTGTCAAGCTTAGTTAAGAAGAACAAAATGAAGTGTTATTACCAGTAACCTAGTAGCATAGGTAGACCTGCCTTTCCTATACCTAAGCTATGTGTGTTTGTGAAGTCAACATTTAAAAAAAGAGGTAATATTAGTAAAGGATAAAATGTGTTT
>JAHWXV011062993.1:0-13930 GCA_024586415.1 Phrixothrix hirtus | reverse complement strand
CATATATATATATATATATATATATATATATATATATATATATATATATATCCCACAAAAACAGCTTTAAGCAGTTACAGGTACATGAGAAGTTATGATATCTATTGTAGAGTCGGAGCGTCCTTACTCTAAATAAAAGTCAACCTGTAGGCCTCCTCGACAATATCCTTAGGGGGTCGGGCAGGAAGATTGTATATATATTAGTAGTTTTAATCGGATTGTCCTTATTAAAACTAGATAATAACGTTCATAGGTACGGGCTTTTTGTTAGTTTGAGAATGGGATAAGTTCTAATTTTTGAATGCATTTGCATGGATATTTATAGTTGAAGTTATCTTGATTTCTTGTAAATCTAACCCTTCTATAAATATTTAATGTCTGGTGGGGTCTTTTTAAGCTATTTAAAAATGCGTCTAGAATTTTCTGTTACAGAAACCTGTAATTATTTATAGTGATCTACTTATAATTATTGTAATTTACACGTCACTTAAATTAGTTTCTAAGTTTTATCCCTAGATGTCTATATAGGTATCATCCGAAAGGAAATTGTTTAAATTATACATTCTTTATCTCTAATAAAATTATTAATTTTATAGTCAATTCTATTTAATCATCTAATAAATAATTTTATTTAATTTGTATGAATTTAACATTCATTTATTTGAATCCTACTGTTTATTTATCAGATGCTTTAATCTTATTTTCTACCTATTTAATTATATCCTACTAATTAATGAAGTACTTATTTGTCAACGAGTCGGTAGATTACCTTTATTAAATTTGCTTATTATAAGTTTCTTTTAATTTTCTTTGCGAAAATTTTATAAAAAGAACTTATAATACAGTGATCTGACGATTCACTGCACCCATTAATTCCGACATATACCAAAATTATGCATATACTAGGGTGGATCAATAACTACCCGCAAGTTTTTTGCAACTTAATTTTTTTATTTTTCAACATAATCCCCTTTGAGGTCTATACACTTTTGCTAATGTATTTAGCACTTCTTTAAACCCTCCAAAAAGTACGAGCTATGAAACTCTGCAAAATACACTTGTCTCGGCAATAACCTCCTCGTTTGAGCTGAATTTTTTCATCCGAGCCAAGTTTTTATGTTGGGGAACAGAAACGAGTCGCAAGAAGCCAGGTCGGGCGAGTACGGTGGGTTCAGCAGTAATCTGTATCTCAATTTATGTAATTTGGTCGCGACAATTCCGGATGAATATACCGGTGCGTTATCGTGGTGAAACAAGATGTTTTTTAGCCAAATGAAGTCATATCTCCTTCAATAGTTCACTATAGTATTGTTCTATTATCGTTCTTCCTTTCTATAAAACGTTCATGAAGATTATTCCCTTTGAATCCCCAAAAATCGTGCTTATGATCATTCCGGTCGACGGGACCATTTTTGCTTTCTTCCAAGCAGATTCACCCGAAAAAATTCATTGTTTGGTTGTCGCTTGCTCTCTAACATATAATAATGTATCCGGTGACGACTCGATGCAAAAATTCCTATGAATTTCGAACAAAGAGGTCGAAACACTGTTTCGGCGGTGACAGCCGTATGCGCTTGTTGTCCGCTGTTATCAATCGCGGCATTCACTGGGTAGACAGCTTTCTTACACTTAACTCATCATTGAATATATTGAATACCATTCCATACGACACGCCTATGGCCCCTGCTACTTCGCGCACTTTAGTTCGGCGGTCTACGAGATTCATGTCGTGGACCTTTTCAACGATTGTCTCGGTAATCACGTTTGCCGGGGGGCTAGGCTGTTCCTCATCAAAAACAGGTATACGACCACGTTTAAATTCCCAGTATCTTATGATGGCCATAGATGGTGAAGGGTTCTGGTAGACAGCATCCAACTTCGTTTTTATTTCTTCGTATGTTTTCCCATCTAAAACTAAAAGGCAAATTACGGATCGATATTGTTCTCTTTCCATTTTATCGAAAAACACTAAACACGTGTCACACAATCGGCTGCCAATTAAAAACTAACCTATGAATCAGTGTGAAATTTAGTATGGTGTCGTTTGAAGGATGGCTATATACGACGGTAATGTCTACTTCCCTAAGCAATGCCACTTATCTTCAAACACGGGTACTAATTAATCCAGCATCGTATAGCGTGAACTAAATATAGTATATTCAATTTCATATATTTGAATTCAGATAGACGTTAATAGTTTTCGACCTATGTTCTGACAGCGATTGAAATAAAACAACACTCGCACCATGTAGTGCCATCTACAAGTGATTCGAAATGTGATTAAGTTCCTCACTAAAGAAGATCTTGGATGGTGTATATACCAAAGCTTCAACTTCGGTTTCCACCGTGGAAGAATTTGAGAAACAGTAGCAAAGATAAGGCGGGTTTATAACGGTACAGTAGGGTTTTACGATACGGTTGGGTGATTCTCAAAATATTAGAAAGTTGGTCAGGTACAGCTACACCAAGTGAGCTAGGGGAGTTTTAACAAGAAAATAAATATCATACATGCTACTGCGAATATGATAAAATAGGCCAGTCAGGTTTTTTCTATGTCGGAAAGGCACTTATCCGGAGCGAAAGATATGTTATGAGGTTGTCTTAAATTGCTAGAAATACATCTTCCAACTAGTCGCCTAAATAATTTAATATAAAAACGTACCCGAGTTAGTTATGAGGTTTTACAAAAAATCAAACATGATTACTTATAATTTGTTATAAAAAACTATGATATAGCTAAAAGAAATTAATAAAACAAATGAACACTAAAAATTGGCAATGTTATATCAAAATATGAATCACTGTTCCAAGTGAGATAAAAAGTTTGTTGCCTTTTGAATTTGGTGCGTTACACTTTCGGTTATTTTATCATCTACGGTTGAGGTGTTTTGAACAACTTCCGTTTTGGTTCAAACCTATCCATTGATGCTTTATATTTTACCTAAAATAATTATTACAAATCGTTTCTGGTTATTTATTGTATGAATTGCCTTAATATCATCTTTTAAAATTTCTTTGTTCCAACAAAATACGTCTTCTTGCTTTCAAAATTAATTAAATTACCTATATCGCAAGTACTTGGCATTTATTAAGCACGATGCAAGCTGCGGTACTCTAGGTGGAAGAATATTTTTAAATTTTCTGGGATGTTGTTTTTATGTAACTACCTAATCGACCTGCTGACGTTTATTCGCTGTTGGTACTATTATATGGTAATTAATTGAACAGGCAATATCTACTGTTTCGTTAGGGGATTAGTTTTTGTTTCATTAACAAGTTGAAATTAAAAAGTGAGTTTATTTTCAATACCGAATGGATTATTTTAATCGCAGATAGAAATGAAAATTACAAACGTTATACTTATTATAATCAAAGATATGGAAGACCTCGTCGAGGTATATTTTCGGCAGAAGTGCGAAGTAGTTTGATATCAGTGTAAGTGTTATTTTGAGGGCTATCCGTTTACGGTGGTACGTCTAATGGAAACCTTGTACTTGGAAAGCTAAATTATGGGTGATTAATTTGCCATGAAAAGGTGAACCAAATTCTATAATTATTTTACTGTAAGTTGTTTCTAATTCTTTTAATATCCTTGTATTTGAGAGCTGCGGTGAACGCATTAAAAATTCTTTAATTGCCGAATGCGATTTCATATTTTACGTATCAATCAATTAAATATTACACAATTTTGTGATTCAAAACAAGATTTATTTCATTATTTGTAGTTAAAGCTAAAACGTTTTTGCCTCATTTTGCAAAACAGAATTGATATTTGAATCAGAGTTGTAAGCTTTCAGCAGTTGATTAAGTAAAGTAGTTGATAAAAATAAACTGTTAATCAATACATTTTTAGTTGAACGAAAAATAAAATTAATTATACGATGAATGTAATTTATTTAAAACGTCCATTGTAATAAAAGCCTTTCGTTTACGATTATGATTAATAAATAAACAATAAAATTGACGAGAAGTTCCTCTTAATGCATGTTGTGTTGGAAAAACAAATAACTGCGCGCGTTATAATTAGCCCCAACTTTTTTTGACGTAACTATTTGGTGTGTCCTGAGAACGGATATTTTCCGAATTCAATCTATTTAGTAAGATTAAATGTCTAATTTAATTTAATTATGATATATTTATGCACAGTGTACGACTGTAAAAACTGTCCTCTATGTACATGAACTTGTTTAAAAGCATTTATTAAATTAGTTGTGCAAACATAGCTGCTCTTCTCATTTCTTAAGTTAAACTCATATTATTTACTAAAAATACTGTAAATTGTACGCATCCCGATGAAACTAAACTTAGTAAGAATGGAATACTTGAATTTTAAATATAGCTGCAATTACAGAGCTACGGATTAGAAATCCTGTTCAACAGACGGTGATGAGTTTGTACAGAGTGTTTCATCATATAAGCAGCTCTTATTATTTTCTGTCTGACTTTGTGATATTTGAATGAGTGGCATCAATTTATTCCAATTAATTTTGACTAAAGTATATACAGTGTGCTCCGAATTTTACCGTCCAGTCTCGTTGGATCCACCCTGATTTCACTGATCTAAGCCGTATAATGTTTGGACTCCCTAAGATGTTTTCTGGCTCTGTCTTATTGCTATGTCATCTCGTTATAGTATATAAATATTTTGCGTAAGATTTAGCTTGACTTTGTTTGATATGACCATTTGTTAATTGCCGTACGTGTTTTGTTGCAATTTTTTATTGTAATAAACGTTGTTTAAATTGTAAATCAACCTTTTCAGGACTACTTAATGACTATTTTATTTAAAATGTTTAATGAAATGTTAATAAACCGGTAATTATCGTATGATGCACCACTGTAGTTAAAAATCAGTGCGACAAACTTTAAAGAAACGGATGGTTAGCGCCAAATTCAAACAGGCAATAGCCTTTTTGATTCGCCTAGTATTTGCGACAAAAGGCTGTTATTGTAGCTAAAAGGAGGTCTCCTAAAAATGATTACTTATAATCTTTGGAATCGATAGATTTAAAATAATGAAACAATTGCTCATTTAATGAATGCTTTTAAAACTAAGTGTGCATTAATGAACGCGAAGGAATTGGATTATATATCACATTCCGGATTACTTCAGTGCCTTTTAGTAATTACATCAATTTAGATCTCTAACATAAATTGTAAATAACATAACTAAAATAATGTAGTTCTCCTGCTGGTAATGCGAGGGTTGCTTTCTTAATGTTGAGCCTACCTAGGAAGCCGTGGTGGTAGGGCATAATCGTTATTATGACAATTGCGCATCATATTTTGCGTGTTTAATGCAAGTTACAACAAGAGGAAGTACTACGACGTTTTTAAGATTGAACAACATATGAAAAAACCATGAAATTCAATAACGAGCATTTCCGAGTAGTAATTTTCTACAACTTCAAGCATGGATTAAGTCAGCAAGAGTGTTTTGATGAAATGAAAAATGTGTTTAATATTGTCAACTTCATTAGCTACCATAAAATGAATTTCATTTTGGTCATGAATTTCTGAAGGATGAAAATCGCGAAGATCACCCGAAAATTGCCGTGACTGAAAAAAACTTTAAGATTGTGCAAAGTATGATAAAGGAAAACCGTCAAGTTACTATTTGGACGATTTAAGGAATTGTGGGAATTGGTGCGAAAGCGATAAATCGCTTTGAATTGGAGTAGAGCCATACTCAAACGCTTTTCCCGATGGTCGTCTTCTAATATAGAATATTGTGACAGGTGATGGAAGTTGGGTATATTCATATGATCTCAAAATAAAGCAAGTTAGCTGTTTGGGTGTTCTAAAATGAGGCGCTTCCAACAAAGGTTGTACATCTTACGTCATTTCGCTGGAACATCAACATATTTAAGCGAGAAAAATGTCGAATTGATGAGTCATTGTGAGATTTTGTTGGCGTTCTGTGCCAAATCAATAAAATCTTTTCTTTTTTAAATTGGCCGCCGTCTGTTTTCGGAAACGGCGTAGTTGACAGGACAACAAGAAAATAAATAAGTTTCCTGTCGGATTAAAATACACGATAGACGGGTTTGTGGTACGCTTCATGACGATTTGGAACATGATAATTAAATATAAACGTGACAATTAAATGTAATTTTTCGCGTCTGGTGGATTTCGGCGACATTTACAATTGATACGAATTCGTCTTGTAGTTGTGTAAAATAATCGGTCGTGTGTGTGTGGTTCTTTGTTTGAAACGTTCGGGTGTGCTTAAGGACTCCGCATAATGTAGTATGGCGGAAGACTAGACCTAAGAGATGGAATAGCGTATCCTTGGGGATTGATTTGCCTTTTCCACCCCGGTTTCTGCTTGTTTGGACGTATGATGTTCTTTGCAGACGCAGGAATCCATAAATCAATCACGACGGGCGATTTTGGTGTTTGGAAATCAAATAACCCGATAATTTCACGAATAAAAACTAAAGTACCATTTTATATTGTTCTATTATTTTCTTATTGTTAGCCTGCGAAAGGCGTAAGCGAAATGCCAACGCGTATCACAAGAAGTCAATGTAAGCCACGTCTCGGCGGACAGCCCCTTTTTGAGGCCAACTTAAACCTTCCCATGCGAAGGAAGATCATTACTACATACCTTCTGCATCTATCGTGGACGCATACTTGCGTTGACTGTATCTAAACCTATATTAACCCTAATTTTAGTGTTTATAGTTTGATTAGTCCTTCCCGTATCTCTTAAATTAGGCTAGATTCAAGAGACGGTGAAGTTATCTGTAAAACCCTTTTATAACCTGTTGTTTTGTAGTATACTAAATAATCCATTTTCTTTATCAATAGATATGTCATGTCATTCAACTAGACTTTTATTTTTGAACGTAGAATAAATTAATTGATAATACCTTTCATTTCAGGGGATATGTACTAATTAAGATCCCCCTTTAGATCACGATCTAAATTCATATTAATATTTGGGGCCCTAACAAAGGGCAACCCCGGGACACAAATTCACAAGAGGCCAGGGAACTGTTTATATCTGTTCCGAGAATAGTTCCATACTTTGAGCGGCCTATCTGGAGCAGTGGATCCCTCTTATATCTCGGCTCATTCTACGCGTTTCCAGCGACTTCCTATAGAGTGCGGACGGTGCTAGTGTACTTCACCTAGAACCTACCTCTACTCCGACGAGCTAACGGCCATCGGTGCCGTTATTGGGCGTAAAGCCTAACGTCCCCGTTACATTATCCGGCATATAGTCTAGACTTAGCATCCAATGATTTCTTTTTATTCCCATAAGTTAAAGATAAGTTGCGAGGGATGCATTTTAATAACCAAAATGAGTTTTAGTCTATAAGGTTCAACATTAAGAGAGCAACTCTTGGATGTAATTAGAGGTTCATCTTGTTTTTTAATTTATTCAAATGCTGTGCATTCCACAAGATTTCATAATTTTCCTATGCCCCAGTTAATTTAAAACACTTTACATCTGACCACTCCGTTCCTTCTCACGTCACTATTACAAATACTGATTTAAACTTTCATGTGTGAGGTTCTGCGTTCGGTTCGCGATACCGTCCAATAAACTTTAATCCAAAAGTTGTAGCACGCTTTGATGTTTCATCGAAATACTGACTGTAGATGGAACGTTGTGAGGTTTTCGCGAACACGCAACAGCGCTAGACTCGTGTTCCAGTTCTACAAGGTGGACGTTGATTGAACAATGTTCAACTCGCGATAAAGTTTGGCTCGCGATAAAGTTTGGCTCGCGGTTTAGTTCGATAGTTTGCACGCAACTTAAAATAAAGTCACGAAAGATAATTTGAAGAAATTATGTATCAGAATCACTCTTTTACTATAAAACCAATATGCTACTAAATTATTGGCATATGATTGTAAGTACCTTATCAAACGTCAAAATAAAATAAATATTAAGTAAATATAGATAGTACAATTATATACGTAAAGTACGTATTGTTATTTTTTGAAATAATTTTTTATTTGAAAATAGCTTAGAAAAAGATTAAAAATTTTAGGATATAAGTATTTCATCAGACCTAATTAATAACTAAAGAATTTAAATTAAATATTTTAGAAAAATTAAATAAAACTGTATTTTCAAATAATTTCACGTGAAACTTTTTAAAAAACTTGTTCATACATATTTACAAACATATTGAAAACTCTTATTAAAACATTATGCATTCAAGAAGATTTGTTTTATAAATTTTATTCCGGAAATAATGAAAATAATTTTCTCTTCTATATGCGATTTAGGGAAATTTTAATTTTTTTTAATACTTACAATTTTAATTGTTACCACTTTTACTGTTAGCACTTAAATATTTTATTTTTAAGTTATTATATATATATATTAAATTGACGGAACACAAAGTATTATGTTAATTTGTTGTCACATTGAAATATATTTGAATTACGCATTGTTCGACCACAGTTGTGACGTCACGACTTCTACACTCCGACTTGCATTAACGTTCTGCTTCGACGTAGGTCACAAAAACTAACTACGTTTCACATTTCAAATTCAATTGTTAATGTTTTGTAATCTTTGTCAATTATTACAATAAAATCATTAATACCGTAAAATTTCGCTAACTTGAACTAAATCAGACTCAACCTCTGTTCAAATTAACAAAATTCCGACTTAGGAGAGGCATTTTTAAAAAATTGTAAAATGGAAAGTTAATACACAAATAATGCCGTTTTACGAACTAGTTTAGTATTACGACTGTTTGACACTATTTCAAATTTTAGGATAAATTTTATATAAACTATCAAGCTAAACTAATCTAAATCAATTAAAATTTCTTAGTTTGTAAATGCCATTTATGTTAACTATAAGTTTAATAGTTCATACAAAATTTTAGATAGTGTAAAATAGTTTTGCATAATAAAACTTTCTTTAAGTGCCTTTAATAAAGACATTGAACTAGTGTATATAAGTTTATTAATGCGAACCAGAAAACAAATATGCAATTATTTTCTATTATGATATGACGAAGGTAAACTTGAACTTAATTAAAAGGAAAAAAAATCGAAACGTCTTGTTCCGTGCCTTTTTGTACAGTTTTTTAATCACCTCTTGCTTTATTTCCCTTAAAATTAAATCAAATTTAATGAAGCCCAAATTGGCATTTTTCTTTTTTTTGCTTTCGTTTTGAAAATTTTTCCGCAAATATTTTATAGTAACATGAATTTTGAATAAATGAAACCCAAATTATTAAAATTTTGCTTTACAATGAGTACTGAAAAATGTATAGCTTACGTTTAAAGGACGTGTTAAATTGTTTACCACTGCTATCAATACATACTTGTATCCTATGACGTAAAGATTGATGTATTTAGCGGATTGTCGGGGATTTGCGAGAATAGGGAAATCCATAAGAAAATTTTCAGCAATTAACATGTAAAAGAATTTTGTGAATATACTCGATAAGGCCCAAGATATAGAGAAATGAAATTTGGTAATAGTTTGATCGACTTCCGATTGCCCTGACGTCACACCCTCACCTTTTTCTTGGCGCGTGAATGTTATCCCATAATAACGCGTGAAGTATCCACTTTGGTTGGTTGATTTAAATGAAAATAGAGAAACGTTTTGAAGGTACAAATTTTTTAAACCTCCCTTTCGTAAATATAGATATGTTAATTAATTTTATAACAGTGAATGCCAATTAAAGTCAACCGAAAACAATTGGAATTAAACTTCAGCGATACGTGGCTCATACTTTAAGCTCATTTTATTTTTTAATTCAATCAATTTCTTTATAATGCAATTGGATACTAAAATTGTAACATTTGATACACAGCAAGAATAAATAACTAAACACTTGTTAATTTGTTTATTTTATCCTAAACAGTTTATTATTTATTAATTTTTATTTTTAGACAAACATTTTAATGGTGAACTTTTAAGCTAAAAAATATGTTATATATAATTGAGAAATATTGTGCACAGATCATTTTATTTCATTAAGTGTTGTAAAATATATCAATAGCACGGTAAAATTTTGTTATTAAAATATTGAATATTTTACAGTTAAGGAAGAGAAAAAACTACGAAAATTCAGTTATCGGTTACGTAGAAATAAAAAGAAAAGTTTTTGTAGTACTTTGTTTATTACATTGACATCTGTATATATAAGATAACATCAGGTTTCATATGTATTCTTGTTTTACCGAGATTATGTATAGCCGTAAAATTTTTCTGTCTTCCTTTAGCTATAACAGCTATGAAATTATTAAATTTATTTAAATTAAAAACAGTCAGTCGGTATTACATTAAAATGATCCTCGCAACAGTGAAGTGTCTTGCAACTGTAAGTCACATCCTTCTTTCCGTCTTTGAGACGGTTACAAATATTTTAAGCAGCGTTTTAATGTCTGTATTTGTACATCCTGGCAAAAAAGCATCACTTTTTCGAAAGCATATTGAACACATAACTTTATTTGATTAACACAAAAGCAATCAGCAACTGAATTTTAACTCTCGCGCTATGTTGTGATGTAATGCATCTGAGCACGTTGTTTTCTAGCCTGGCTTTAGCGAATAATTATTTATTGCTTTAAACAGATTAATAGTTTTTAAAAAACTTTTTAATCATCGCATTGCATTTTTATATGCATAATTTATCTGATTTTTATTAAAGTTAAAAATTGGTTCCTGCCTATTATTTGTTCAGTATTACATATATATTATGTCAAATTGTTCTGGAGTGTCCACAGGGACTGCATAAACTAATTGTTTCATATCACTCTATAAGTAAAAATCGCAAGGAACAAGGGAATCAAAATAAAACCTGATACTACCTTAACGAAGAACATTGACACTAGCAATTAGTTAAATGGGGTTTAATAAAACAACAACATCTGGAGAATAATTTAACATTGAACGTATGTTAACTTAATGCGATTAAAGATGAAAATTCTGCAGTAACTCACAGTTTGAAGTGTATGAAGGCATTTCACATTTTTATTACTTCTTGGTTTTACAACTACATTTTGTACTATTCTAGAAATTCATAAACAAATATAGAAAGGATAAGGAATTTTATGCAAACGAAATTGTGTGCTTGATTAATAACTAACTCCTCGTTTGTGGTTAAAGTTTGTCGCACTATTTCAAAGGTACACCAGCTTTTATAAATGTTTTTGTTGTACTTTTATTATTTCTTTCCGTATTCTATTAATAATACTGTAGTATTGTTATATCCTTATGTTGTAGACTGTAAATAACAGTTCACTTATGAAAGTCATGTAGAAAGACGTAATGAAAGTGTTAAGCTGAAATTATAAAAATTTCTTGATTCATACAAAACCTGGTGAAAATAATTATAAACATTACAGCAAAATTAAAGTAAGTAAGTGTCGTGGTAGGCGATCGGTTAAAGATCGCTCCTTGCCGTGTTTCCTATCGCAAAATGTATGTCTCAAAAGAGGTTAGTTCTAGGAGACAAACAGATTGTAATGGTAAAACAATGTGAACACTAGATGTGTTATAGCTAGCATTAACATAATAAAGTTTATTATAAATAATGTATGGTAACAAATTATATGCAAGAGAAAATTATAATTCAAGCTCATTTATCTTAGAGGAAATGCATTTTTACGCGATAGCTGAGTAATCGAATAATATAGCTATAAAACCATGTCCCTTTTCATAAATAATCAATAATAATGTCTGCCTATGGGCATTATACTACTTTTCCGGCGTATTAAGCAAGTATTATTATTGTTGTTTTGTACAAGATTCAGAGTTCAAAAGACCAAACGATTTATGAGTGACATATAGTGACATAATTGATTGGGGAAGTAAGTTTCTTAATTTTAGTTTTATAGGTTTAGAGTTAGTTAAATTCGGAATTTCGGGTTAGACACATGCAGGAGGCTAAAAGAAAGCGTTTGATAAAAATTATAAGTAGTGAGAACCTAAATATCTACTAATTAAAGTACTAACCGTTATGAACGTGCCGATAACACTGGGTGTGACAAAAATAAATATTAAAACTTTCAACGGATTAATTTCAACTAGGATTCAAATTTAACTGCAAAGTAAGAAATGCTAAAATCAGTACTAATTTCCCCAAGATCGTTGTGGGCATGATATTATTTAAAAGAATCTCCATTACCGTAAGTCTGCTAGCAAATTACAGCTCACAAACTTTTAAATCATTGATTTTCTGTTATACTGTTTTCGTTTAGCCTTTTAATGAATGCGCTGCACAGGACATTGAACTAAAAAAAATCGCAGAACTAAACTTAATCGAAATACGTTTCGGTATCGTCCAAAACTGTTTTTAAAAAAACTTTACTTTAATTTAAAAACAAAAACATACGGAGTTTATGACACGTTTATTACTCATGGAAGTGTAACAGTACAAAATCTGGATTGTATAATTGCAGAGAGCTTTTATACTAAATAAATGATAAGTCTAAAAGGATAAGACAGTATTATCATACAGTAGACAATTAAAATATGTGATCAAAAATTGTAAACATGTTTTGCAAACTTGGAAGTAAGAAAAGAGGAATTACATTGTTAAAGCAATATAAATTAAAATTAATAAAATGTTGTATTAAGCGCTTGAAATAATTAAGAGTTGGAATTAGAATTAACCTAAGTCTTACCTATCTATCTTACAACTATTTACAATCGATTATATAAGCATTGTATGTGTGTTTTGCAGCTGAATGTACTAACTCGCGATCACTAAACACTTTAATTCAATTAAAACAAATGGAAAGTATTTTTATTTAGATGTCTTAAAATTCTTAGTTTCCTTTTTAATAATTTTCTGTTACTGTTCATATACATACACATTTTTTTTAATATTTAAAATATTATTAGTTGTTTTAGTGTGTTTGGATTGGCATAACTATCCATATTCGTTGGATCAGCTAACCACAGACCCCGTCTTGTGCCCTGATGAAAATCTATTAGCTTTAGGTACATTTTCGATCGTTTATTATTTATTATATCATAATAGTGTCTTACATTCTTATTTTCTTCTTTAATGAATATATTCTTTCCATTTATTAGTTAGGAACTTATTGCATTAACTTTTTTTTGTAATTAAGTTTATTAGGGATAATATTATTACCAATTATACATCTCTAAACCTTAAGCTAAGCTTAGCTAACTTAATTTTTACCTAACCATTTACAGATTTAATATTTACTCAAAAATAAAACTATTTTATTGAGGACATTGGATTAAAGCAAAGAGGATTAAAGTTTCGGGGTTCGACACAGATAGTCGAAATAGTTTTATGGCAATTTTGAAGCGACGTGAGTAAAGATAACAGAAGATAGAAAATAGGGAAATAATTATTATGAGAATTAGAATTAAAGAAATGTAGTTTAAATATTTATGTTCATACGCAGAATCAGTTTTATTGAATATTGAAATTTCATTATTTAATTTTGTGTTGTCTTGCATGAGGTCATTAAGGTTCATGGGAGATAAATTAAATTTGACAGGGATTTTCAGGAGGAATCTTCAATTTAAGTTTGTTTTCTTCTAAAAGAAGTAGCTTCGAAAGTCGATAAGTATTTTTTTCATCGATTAGTACCGAGCAATAATTTGGAGCATATATTAAATTTGATCCAAAAACAGGGTGTCCAGCGGTCGGGAATTTCTTGCGTTTCGGGAATTATGCTTGATTTTTTTTATCGGGAAAAAACCGCGAATAATGCTTTAAATTTCGTATTGTATCGGGGATTTTAAAAAAATTGTTTCAAGTTTCGATAAATTTAACTTTAACTTCGTTTTTCATCTTATAAAGATGTGACGTCAGAATAAGCGAGAAATATAACCACTACTATTTTAAATTCATGTGCTTTCCTGAGTAACGATACCTTTAAAAAATTAGAAGGCTGCCTGGCTATTTAGGAATAATAATTATTATTACATGTTACTAGAAATTATTGTTCAATATGC